>JAPYZK010004630.1:0-10197 GCA_030522785.1 Platygaster equestris
TGAGGCGCCAGTATCGATTACCATCGATCATAATTGATATTGAGACGCAAATATCGATTATAATCGATTTTGAGACGCCAATATCGATTATTATCGATAATAATTCATTTTGAGACGCCAATATCGACTATGATCGATAATGATTGATCTTGAAACGTCAATATCGATTATTATCGATAAAAATCGAACTTAAGATGCCAATATCTATCATTATAGAATGTAATCGAATCCGAAACGTCAGTATCGATTATTATCGATGATAAATGATTTTGAGACGCCAATATCGATTAATATCGATAATCATCGATTTTGAGACGTCAGTGGCGGTTTTTATCGATATTTGATTTTGAGACACCAGTATCGATTATTATCGATAATCATTGATCTTGAGACGTCAATATTGATTTTCATCGATAAAACTAATCTTGAGACGCCAGTATCTATTATTATCGATCTCAAGATGCAAATAGCGGTCATTATAGGTAATAATCGATTTTGACACGCAAATATCGAATGTGATCGCCGATAATAATCAGTGCAAATACCAAAAATAGAGGATTTCGAAAAACTTCGAAATTTACCGAAATCAAGGAAATTGATAACAGTTTCAGAGAAAATCCAGGATAATTAGTAATCCTCGTAAATGAATGTGAAACGGTCGATACGAAAATAAAATTCAAAATTAACAATTATTTCTTGAAAATCTTTCACAATACGAACAAATTTTCAAATATTTCCCGGAATTTCCGTTATTTCGGCATTTTTTTTTAAATTGATGTACAAAATCGTAAGTAAATGAAATTTTCATATCAGAGCAAAAATATCAATATTTCTCCAGAGAATCCGTAAAAATTCGAATTTTCCGACTTTTTCGCAGATTTTCGAAAAATGTGGAAATTTTTCCCCCAACTCACCTAATTTTCGTAAATTTTCAAAACTGGTGAAAATTCTTATTCCCTGATAGACAAATTTTTCCGAAACTCATGCATACGCGTTTACACAAAGTTTGCATGAATTTGATCATTTTTCTGCCCACACGTTTGTGCCAATTTTCCAAATTTATTCAATTTGTGTATTTATAAAATTTATAAAATTTATAAAATTGTGTATTTTGCTCCTCAGAACCCAAAAAGTACCCAAAATCCAAACACTCGTCATTAATACTTTTATTACATTTTTTACAAAACATCTTTAATATACCTATATATTTTCCACATAAAAATCTTCCAGTTGTTACACTCGAAGTTGTCGATAAAACTATAACATTATTCCATTTTTCATACAGTTAAATAATACAGTATTTCTCCTCTGTTTATCCTAAATTATTCCATGAACCAATGGACCGAAGACAACAATTTCATTGTTTGTATACAATTTCACTGCAGAGAAATCTTCGACCCAGAGTCAAGGAGTTTACTCTGTGCACGTAAAATTCATCGAAAGTACATGATTTTTTAATATTAGCAGGTACTTATTCGCATTTTATGCAATAAGAGACGATTGTTCAAATTTTAAATTTACAATTGTAGGTGCCTTCGGAAAATTTCGATCTTTCTTAACAATTTTCGTGTAGTTCAGAACAAAAATTAATTTTGTTAAGGCACAATTGTGTAATTTACGCAGAAAATCGAAATATCGATTATCGATATTTCGATAAAAACCGATGATCGATATTATCATCGATATTTCGATAAAACTCGATATCGAAAATCCATCGATATCGATTTTGCTATGCAAAATCTAGAAACTTCTACGATTTCCACGTAACAACATTAGAAAATAATGTCACCCTTAACAGTAAAAAAAAGCATCGAACAAAATAATAAATAAGTTTGATGGTCTGAACGTATGAAAATATAAAGAACGAGTCGTTGGACGCGAAAAACCGTGTTTTTTTACATTAGTTCCGCCATGTTTGTTTTCACCGACTTTGTGCGCATGCGCCCTAGCAGACGACGCTGGAAATACATGGAAACCGCCGTATAATTGATGACGTCACGAAAGAGAGACAAAGTTGTACGTTACTTGATCAACATTTTGGATTCGAAGATTTTCAACTTTGAATTGAAAGGCGATTTTCGGCGATTGGACGGATGTGAGTTTTCTGCATTTTTTTTTCTTATTGTGTACTCCTGTCTTTCCACTCGAGGTATAAAAAGTACGCTCCGGCGGCGTAGGCGACGATGTTGAATAAGCCGAAAACCTGAAAAATGATTGTACTTTTCAAAAGATCACGAGAAGATAAAAAAGAAGAAAATAAAATTGAGTAGACTAGTGGATTCTTTGGAAAAATCTGCGACGAAAGTTCCAGAGCCATTTTTTGCTAGACTCAAAATCGAGGGAGGTATTCACGATCGGGTGATTAGCCTGGGCAGAGCCTGCAACAGCTCCCTTCCCTTTCTTACAGCCGAGCGCTGATTGGTCGACTTCAATCGCGCATAACTCCGTAAATATCGAACGTAGGAGAATATGGCCAAGGAACTTTTGTTTTGGATTTATGCTAAGAATGTGCTCTGCGAGTTTTGGACATTTTTAAAGGAAGTTTGTGATAAAGTGTAAGATTTTGATTGTTTATTGTGTTTTTGTCTTATTTTCGTGTATTACGTAAACTAAATCGAATGAAATTTCCGAGAAAAGACTCGTAAGGTTCTTTTTTCTTGACTTAGTCACTATTTCACCTCTGATTGTTGATTCCAAATTTTATATCATCGATTGTTGTACGAGTAAATAAAGCTTAGGTCGATTATTTTGCAGGAAAACTTACTCCTGAGATCGTGTGGCCCGTGGCGTTCGTCCCAGTGAAGCGCGCCAGCTGCGCGACCGCGGCGGTGAAATACAGCAAGGCCCAAATCCCTGCATTTATCAGTTCCTGAAAGTTGGACGTGAGTGAATTTTAACAATTTTGTTCTTAATGGATTTCAGAATGAGTGTCACTTCGATTTTGACTTCAAATTGTTAAAATTGTTGGTATTTTTGTTATTCGCATTTTTTTATACGTCGATTTTGAGTCCGATTTCAATTTTGACTTCGATTTTGATTTCGATTTCGACTTCGATTTCAACTTAGACCTTTGATTTTTAATTTTAATTTGACTTCGATTTGAAAGATTTTTGACTTAGATTTCGACTTAGACTTTGTTGTCGACGTTGACTTTAATTTTGACTCTCGATTTTCGATTTCAATTCAACTTCGATTTGGAAGATTTTCGACTCCGACTTTAACTCCAATTTCGGCTTTAATTTAGACTTACGATTTCAATTCGACTCCTGTTCGAAATATTTTTGACTTCGATTTCGACTTCGATTTCGAGAGTAATCTTCAAGTGTTTATTCCTTATTTTCGAAATTTCGAAAGTCACATTAAATACTTGAATACTTGAAATTCCTACTGTTCCAGCTCAGTTGTAAGAATTTAACAAATTTTACAAAAGACCACACACTTCGAAACTTTATTCAAAATCTTCTTGACGTTCGGAAATCTCTGAAAATTCGCCATGTCCACAATTTACAAAACTACTAACAATAAATTAATAAATTACCGTCAGAAGCCAATTAACTGGAAGTGACTGTAGCGTCTCGTGAAGCGAAAACAGATACATCAAACTCCAAAGCGTCGTCAAGATAAAACCCGTTGTCGCAACGAACATGAACCATCCAGCAGTTCCGTAATACGCAGGTGATACCAAAATCATGCACAGCAACCCAATGACCTTGAAAATTCATCATAAACACGTAAAAAACACAAAATTCATATCTTTAACTTCATTTTGGCAAATCTTCCACGTCCATATACAAAGGTCGAGTTGAAAAATTCATGCTTATTATCTGCGAAATATACGAACATAACCCAAAATGTTCTCCCCCAAAAGTACAGCCAATCATTTCCCTTGAGGCATTTTCATGATTTCCTCTTTCAATTTAGCATATTCTCCTTCGTAATCGACTTTTTCAGAACAGTTTCCACAATCAGGATTTTCCTCGTCAGTACCTCCCCTTTCGTCGAATTCTGGAATTTCTGATCGTACAGTAAACTGAAAATGTTCTTCCTTCATATTACTGCTAACCCTCGCCTTTTCCAACTTAGACTCATACTTATCTTGCTCCCTAATCACCGAATTCCAAGTTTCCACCAGTTTCCTAGCATCCAAAGCCCTCTTCTTCAACAAACTATTTTTCATGTACCTCCATTCTCTCAACTTCCAAGCATCTTCTTTCGACAGTTTAACCTTCCTATCTCGTTTTCCCACTTCAGCCTTCGATTTCTCTTCTTTCCTCATCAAAAACTGCTCCTCAGCTTCGATTCTCGCATTCATTTTCTGCCCTTCAATCATTTTTTCATCATTCTGAGAAGACCGTTTCTGCCAGGCTTCGGAACTTCTCTTCCTCCTCATTTCCTTCCACGCAAACTCTTCCAGCAAGTCAATTCTTCTCTGCCCGACTTCTTCACATTCTTCAGTTTCTTCGAAGACTCTGATAGAACCCAAAGTGTCATCGCAAATCAAGATCATTCTAGACCCAGAGAACCTAAGAGAGTATACTTCCCCCAAAGCTCCTCCACAAATGGACTGCAGGGCCACAGGTTCGTCCCTTTTCTCCACGATATCCCATATTTCCAAACCACCTTCGACATTAGATATCAGGAAAATTCCGGATCTATTGCTCCAACAGCATCCCTTTAACTGAAAAGATCTTTTTCTCCGAATCAGAGGAGAACTCAGATAATCGTCTTTCCATAAGCAAAAAATGGTCCCGCCAATCGTTAGCAAAATATCTTCGATGACGTGACACCTCAGGATGTTCAGAACTGGGCCATCGTGAACAGTTGAACGTTCCGAAATTTCGATGTTCTGAGGAGTTTCCGAGTCTGTGCTAAAAATGTCTTCTTTCCAAGTGCAGGACAATATTTCCCCATGGAAAGTACCTAGCCATAATTTTCGGGAAGATTCGGATTCGGTGATATTGGAGATTTCTGGGGGGAAAGACGAGAGGCAGAAGCAAGAGAGAGAAGTGGGGGAGAGAAGGCGATAGGCTGGTCTCAGAGCGACTTCGATATTGTTGGGCGAGTTTTTGTTTGATGGAGAACGTGAAGTTAGGCGGTGACGGAGGTCCCAGAATGCGATGGATCCGAAGTTTGAAGCACTGGAAGTGAGAAGTTTGGAATGGAGGGATTTCAGAAGGAACGTGAGGTGTTGAAGACACTTTCAAGATACTTTTAAGACACTTTTAAAATACTTTTGGTGCGTCTTTAACACTTCTAAGACTCTTATAAGACAATGTCTTGGAAATTGGTGGAGTTAAAGATACTTCTGTTGAAATTCAAGAAGTCTTATCAACTTTGAAGATACATTTAGGAACTTCGGAACACTCTTAAGATACTTTTGAGACAATTTTTTGAACCTCTGGTAAGTCTTCAGCACGTCTAAGACTCTTCTACGAAAATGATCTAGAAATTGGTCAATTTAGAGACACTTATGTTGAAATTTAAAAAATCAAATCAATTTTTTAGATACTTTTAGACACTCTCGTAGACATTTAGGAGCTGCAAGACTGTTTTAAGATACTTTTAGAAACTTTTGGTGATCTTTTAACAAGTTTAAATCTCTTCTACGAAAACGTTCTAGAAATTGGTGAAGTTAAAGACACTTCTGTTGAAATTCAAAAAGTCTGATCAACTTTTAAGGTCTTTAAAAGGTTTACTCTTTTACGGCAACGTTCTAGAAATTAGTGAAGTTGAAGATACTTCTGTTTAAATTCGATAAGTCTGATCAACTTTTGAGGTACTTTCAGACACTCTCGTAGACATTTAGAATTGCAAGAAACTTTTCAGATACTTTTAAGACATTTTCGTTAACTTTTGGTAAGCCTTCAGCACGTCCAATACGCTTCTACGACAACGTTCTACAAGTTGGTGAAGTTAAAGATACTTGTTGAAATTCAAGAAGTCTAATTAACTTTCAAGACACTTTTAGAAATTATCGTAGACATTTAGAACTGCGAGACACTTTTGAGATATTTTTAAGACACTTGGTGAGCCTTCAACACGTCTAAGTCTCTTCTACGAAAACGTTCTAGAAATTGGGGAAGTTAAATACACTTCTGTTGAAATTCAAAAAATCTAATCAATTTTTTAGATAATTTTAGACACTCTCGTAGACATTTAGGAACTGTAAGACACTTTTAAGTTACTTTTAAGACACTTTCGTAAACTTTTGGTAAGCCTTCAACACGTCGTAAGTCTCTTATACGAAAACGTTATAGAAATTATCAAAGTTGAAGACACTTCTGTTGGAATTCAAGAAGTCTAATCAACTTTTAAGATACTTTTAGACACTCGTAAACATGTAGAAACTTCAAGACACTTTAAAGACCCTTTCAAGACACTTAAGTATACTTTCATCAAGTTCGAGACTCAAATGCCCCTGGACTCAAATGCCCGCAGCGGACCGTGACATATCAAAAACCATAAAAATTCGAGTGTATTATCTCCTTACTCTTCACAGTGAAGAGTCACGAAGTACAAAGACGCGCTCTTCGTTGATCTCGAAATTTTTCCGTCCGCCCCAATTTGACACCCAACTGGCATCCACCGAATTTTCCGGATTCCCAGACGCGTCGAAAAATCGTCATCTGAAATTATTTCGGGCTTCAGGCTCGAAAAGCTCCGGTTTAAATTTTCTTCGCTGACGTTCCAAACGACTACTTGGCCACTGGTGCTTCCACCGGCGACTACGATGCTCGAATTGTTTGCAAACGACGCGGTCGAAATCGTCTTCTCGCTGTTTAAAATAGCAATCGGGCGCAGAACATTCGATAGAGACCATATCAAAACGCTTGATTTTCCGGTAGATTTTTCTTCAGAGTAGCAAGCGAGGATTATGTTTTTAATGGGGTGCCACGATATTTCCGATATTTTGTGGTTTTTTGTGTGCTCCAAGTCTACGAGGGTCCACAGATTTTTGTATAGTATCGATTTTCGGAATTTTTGAAGGTTATGGTGCGAGAGATTCGCGATGTCGTTTGTGTACACGTTCACGGAGGAAATGTATTCGAGGTTGTTGATCATGTTTTCGTGTTGGGATTTCAAAAAGGTGGAAAGAGATTCGTTTTTCGGCCAAGTTGAAAGTTCTTCTTCTGGTTCTGAACTGGGGGCGTTGTATTCGTACTGGGACCAAGCATTTTTTGGATTTCCTGGGTACGTTTGGACGCTTGTGGGGCGAGTTTTTGGGGTTGCTTGGATCGACTTCGAGAGCAGTTTTTTCGAGATGCTTTCGGGGGTGTAAGCTTCCTGTTTTGAGAAGTGTGGATATGATTTTGAGAAAATTTTGAGTTACAACACGGTGGAAGTGAAATTTATATAATATTATATAATCGTTTTAGAGACGCAAGAATCGATAATAATCGCCTTTGGAATGCTAGTATCGATATTTATCGGTTATATCCGATTTTGAAGCGACAGTATTGATAATTATCGCGAATGATCGATTTTGAGACGTGAGTATCGATCTTTATCGATTGAGAGTCGACGGTAAAGATAATTTATCGATAGCAATCGATTTTAAGACGCAAGTATCGATAGTCATCGATTTTGAAGCGCAGGTATTAATAATGATCAATAATGATCGATTGTGAGACGCAAGTATCGATAATTATTGAATTTAAAACGCCAGTATTGATATTCATCGATTGCAAAGCGCCAGTGTTGATAATAAATTGGTAATGATCGGTTATGAGACGCTAGTATCGATATTAATCGATTATAACCAACTTGATAGCGCCGGTGTTCATAATTATCGATAATAATCGATTTTATAATGCCAGTATCGATACTTAAGCGCCTGTATTGATAATAGTCGATTTTGAGACGTTGGTATAGATATTAATCGATTCTGAGTCGCCGGTATATATAATTCATCTGAAATAATCGATTTCAAGGTGCCAGTATTGATGTTTATCGATGATAAATTTTGAAGCGCCGGTTTTCATAATCCTTGATTTTGAGACAGACGTATCGATAATCATCGACTTGGCAACGCCATTATTAATATCTATCGATTTCAAAGCGCTCGTGTTGATAATAAATCGATAATGATGGATTTTAAAACGCCAGTATCGATATTAACCGATTGTGATTGATTTTGAAGCACCAGTGTTCACAATTATCGATAATACTCGATTTCGAGGCTTCAGTGTCGATATTGATCGATTATAATCAATTTTAAAGAGCCTGTCATGATATTTATCTATAATGATTTATTTTGTGAAGCAAGTATCGATAGTTATTAATTTTGAGACGCCAGTATCGATATTAATCGATGGTAATCGATTTTGATACGTCAGTATTGATATTTATCGATAAGAATCGATTTTCAGGCGTCAGTATCGATATTATTCGATAATAATCAACTGCGAAGCGCCAGTATTGATAATTATCGATTCCGAGACCCCAGTATCGATAATTATCGAATACTTTCCCACCACTGGTGGAAATGTCCACCAGTGGTGGGCTGTCCATCATGTCCAATTTTTTTCGACTTTGTTGCAACAATCATCTTCTCCGCCTCAAAAGAAGTTTCACTCCACCAAATAATTCGATTTCCATTACCTCTGGCACAAATTCAAAGTACGCATCGGACCCGCGATCCATTAATTTTCTCCTGCGACGTAAACTCGATCTTGGCATTGAAACCTCAACTTCGAACAAAGCTCTCGTATTTTGTACGAATTTCGAAATCTCGCTCGATTTCCGCGCGCCCCCAATTTTTTCCCTTTTTTCCAAAATTTTGTCTCGCATAATTTTCGTTATTTTCCTGTTTCTCTGGACCACTTCACCGCGAGCTTCTTCCGTGACGAAAATTACGAAATCTTCGGCCTCAAAATGACTTGAATTGTAAGCAATCAAAAAGTGGTCTCTTTCGTAGCAATTTATGGCGTCTTCGAAATTTTTGAAAGGAGAGTTCGAACTTTTCGAAAGATTCTTTACTAGATCGCTCGGTATGAAAGCGTATGGATATTCGAAAAACACATGTTCGTTAAGTCGACAGCCCAGCAAGTGTTGTACGTCCGGTGTTAATTTCACGCTTTCGGAACCTGAGATGTTTTCTCCGATCAACGACCAATTCGACATTTTTCGGTTTCTTTGGAATAAAGGATACTTTTCGGGTGGAACGCGAAATTCACTCCGGTACGAGATTCGTGCGTTTGACATGGTTTATTGATCAAACAACTAAGGGTGTTCTCTATACATATTTTACGTGAATTAATTGTAGTGATGCGAGACATCGAGAAAGGTCATCGACAAAAATTGATTTCGAGACGCAAATATCGATATTTATAGATAGTAATCGATTTCGAGGCACTAGTATTGCTAATTATCAATAATAATCGATTTTGAGACGCCAGTATCGATATTGAACGATAATAATCGATGTTCAGGCGTCAGTATTGATTATTATCGATAACAATCGATTTCGATAAGCGAGTATCGATATTTATCGATAATAATCAATTTTAAGGCGTCAGTGCTGATAATCATCCATAATAATCGATTTTCAGAAGCCAGTATCGATATTCATAGATGAGAATCTATTTTAAGGCGCCAGTATCGATATTTATCGATCTAAATCTATTCGAAGGCGCCAGTATTGACGATCACTCATAAAAATCGATTTCAAAACGCTAGTATCGATATATATATAGATGATAATTGATTTCAAGGCGCCAGTATCGATTATTATCGATAAAAATAGTTTTTCAGACGTCAGTATTAATATTTATCGATCATAATCTATTTGAAGGCGCCAGTATTGACAATCACCCATAAAAATCGATTTTGAAATGCTAGAATTGATATGTATGGGTAATAATTGATTTTAAGGCACCAGTATCGATATTCATGTATAATAATCGATGTTAAGAGGCCAGTATTGATTATTATTCATTTTTATTAATTTTGAGACGCTAGTATCGATATTTATCGATTTTGAGGCGCTAGTATTGACAACTATCGTCTTTAAGTCGCCAGTATCGACGATTATTGATACTTATCGATTTCAAGACGACAGTATCGATATTTATGGATAATAATCGATTTTGAGGCGCCAGTATCAACTATTATCGATACTAATCGATTCTGAGACGTCAATATCGATAACTATCAGAAATATTATCAGTAATAATCGATAATTATCGAATATTTTCC
>JAPYZK010004631.1:0-10196 GCA_030522785.1 Platygaster equestris
CTTTTTTTTCAAACCCCCCCCCCCCCTGAAAATGTTTCCTGCGTACGCCATTGCAGATCGCACTCAAATTTCATACTCCAAAAATTGAAGAAAAAAAAAAAAAATTGGAAAAAACATAAAAATCAAAAAAGAAATCACATAAAAGTATCGATTTTTCAAGATTCAGATTTCAAAAAATGTCCTAATTTTTCCAACACCCAAAGATTTCCCCGATTTTCCCGAAATTCGAAAAATTCTCTGACCGCCAGAAAAAATGTTCCCAGTGAACCAAACACGCCAAAATCGTCATTATTCACATTGTTCTCGCTATAATAATCAACAAGATTGACACTCAACATCTTCAACGACGAAGATATCCAAGAATAGTTTCCGAAGAAATTATTGTACTCGGGTGAAAGTGAAAGACAAAATTAAAATGTCCCGGAATACGGGTTTGAGATGAAAGTTAGTCGCTTCTTCCATAGCGACACTAATTTCAGACTCGGGATTCACCACGATCACATTAATTGGCGCAATAAAACATCGAAGCGAAAATTCGCGACAATATCGTCCTATCTCGGTTAGGGAATAACAAAGCTGAAATGTTCGGGCAATAACTTTCGATGAAAATATTCGTACTTGGGACCGATAATGACATTAATCAAAAAGACATTGTTGTACCTGAGCTAGATGTTAATTTCAGCACGACTGAGCACGAGATGATAGATTCGGAAGGCGCTGATTTCATTGTATCTTATGTATTTACCAACAGAAACTTCCGTTTCCTGTTTTTTATCATAATAATGAAAAGTACGATAATATTGGCTGGCTTTTTATTGTGGCTTTTCAGGTGTGTGATTAACGGTTGGAAAATTTTCACGGGTTACGAAATAATTTTCGGGTTTCGAGAGGTTTGAGGGTTCTTGACGATTTTCCGATAGGCAGGTATTTTTGACATCCTGGAATTCGGGTGAGAATTGGAATTCCAGCAATTGCAGCATTTTTGGAATTTTCGAAATATGAGAAGTTTGAGAAATTTTGAGGATTTTTTATTATTTCAAATTATATTATTCATTTATATTATTATATAATCGTTATATTATTTATATTACTGTATTATTATTGTATCATAAAATTTATTATACAGTTTATTTTTGAATTATGTTATCATTATTTTCATTACTTGAAAGTTTGACGAGTTCTGACACCCAAATCGGAGTCTTCTGAAAGACTGGAAATTAATATTTCCATCAATATTCCAAACACTATTCACTTGTAAAATTAATTTCTGAAATTTGGGTTCTTAAGTTCGAGTAGTCAGAGTGAGGGAATTTGAAAATTTTGGAAATTCACATTTTGGAATTTTGGAATCGATGTTTTGGAATTTAAAAAATTCTCTTTCACGAATTTCTAAATGTGCAAATTTTCCAAGATTCGAATTATGAAATTCAAAAACCTCAAGAATTTAAAATTACGTGGAAATTACAAAAAATCGTTGCGAAGTTATGAATTGATCTACTCCAAAATCTCTAATAATTTTACAATATCTCTAAAGAAAACTAGAAATTAAATATACATTTGTGACCCAATTTCACAAATTTCTAAAAACACTTCATTCTTAAACAATCATTTACTTATATCTATCTCAATAGGCATTGACAATCTAATAACAAATTCAACCAACCAACCTAGAAAATCTAATAACAAATGCAAAACTCAAATATTTTCACAAATGAGTAAAAAATGTTCACAATGTACGTTAAAAAAACTTTAAAGTGTTCCACAATAATATTTTACAAATCATAAAAACCTTGATGATAATTTTACGTAATTTTCGGAAATATGAGAAAAATTATCGTAATCGTCGTAAATTCTCAAGAATCTGCTTAAAGTTCTATAAATTTCTAAAATTCTATAAAACTGAATGAATTTCTAAGTGCGTATTACAAAAAAACTTTTCGCTTTTTTGAGAATCAGATGGAAATAAAAAATCATTATGTAAAACCTTCAAAAAATTATAAATCGATCCATTCCAAAATCTCTAAAAATGTTGCAATATCTCCAAAGAGAACTAGTAATCCAGAATGAATTTGTAACCCAATTTCCCAAATTTTCAAAAACACTTTATGTAAAAAAATTATTCACTCGTCTATTTTAAAAGGCATCAAACCTCAAAAATCTAAAAACAAATAGTAGAACTCAAATATTCTCGTGAATGGGTAAAAAATGCTTGAAATCAACGTGAAAAAAACCTCAAAGTTACACAATGATTTCACAAATTACACGAATTTCCATGATAATTTTACGTAATTTTCGAAAATATTAGAAAAAATCTCGTAATTTTTAGAAATTCTCAAAAATCTGCTGAAAGTCTTATAAACTCCAAAAATTGTACACAAATCCAAAAATTCAGATTTTCAGGAAACAAATAAAAATATCGAAATCGTCCCGAAAAATCTTCGAAAAAATTCTGCATCAATCTATTCCAAAATCCTCAAAAATATCGCAATATCTTTAAAGAAAACTCATAATGTAGAATAAATTAGTGACCCAATTTCCCCAATTATCAAAAACACTGCATTCTCAAAAAATTATACACTTATCTATCTCAACAGGCATCAAACCTCGAAAATCTAAAAACGAATCGCAAAACTGGAATACTTTCATAAATAAGTGAAAAATGCCCGAAATTCACGTACAAAAACTTCAATGTCACACAATTTCATGCTTCAATGTCATAAAATTTCATGCTCATTTTACGTAATTTTCAGAAATATGAGAAAAAATCTCGTAACTTTCAAAAATTCTCAGAAATCTCAAGTTCTATAAACTCAAAAAACTGTACACAAATCAATAAATTCAGATTTTTGATAAAAAAATAAAAAAATAAAAATCATCCCGAAAAGTCGTCGAAAAAATTCTGCATCAATCTATTCCAAAATCCCAAAAGCTGTCACAAGATCACCAAAAAAAACTAATAACTCAAAATTCCCTAAAATTCCCAAAACCCTTAATTCATAAACAAAAAAATTCCCCATTCATCCATCCCAACAAACTTTCCACCAAAACTCAACCCCCCCCCCTCCCTCTCCTCCCACAAAATTCCAAAAACCACACACAAAAAACGTAACCACAGGCAACGAAAGCGGAAGTTAGAAAAGCACGTGAACCGATGTGCCAATATTATCATTCCCCCCCCCCTCCCCCCCCAATTACATCCAAAAGTGCACCGAAAGTCCAAGAGGCGCGTTAAGGTCTCAACTTTCCAAGCCCCCTCCCTGAAACGAACTCAAGCAAGCCAGCAGGATGGGCATCGGCGCAAAACAGTCAGCCAGAGCAAGCCAGAGTCAGCGACACCCGACCGTTTCACCTTCTGCCTCAAACTCGAAAGAAACAGTTCTTCGGTGACCATCGACTCGACCACTTTCCAATTCTAAATTACCGTAGTCACCGAAAACCCGGAACGAAACGAACTCCCTCAAAATAAAAAAAAGCCGCCCGTATTTTTGGCCTAAAATTCGATATCAGAATCATCCAAATGCATGTAAAAAAAAGATAATGACCTTTTTAAAAAAACCGAAAATGATAGGCGGCCAAAAAGTGTTTCCGATCCCCGATCGGAAGTGATAACTGAAATTTGGTGCACGTGCTTTCTGCGGGGCATTCGCGAATATGCAGAGATCGTGAAAGACTTCGGTGTTTTTGTTGATTCGAATTGAAAGGGTTGTTGTTATTTCGTTAATTTTTTCGAAAATGAGGGGAACAACGGTAAAATTGGTTGTGCTGGTCCTGGTGAGTGCGGTGTTGGGCGAAAAAGTGATAGTGACGAGGGACGAGGTTATTTCGAGCCACAGGATCCGGAGTTTGCCCGAATCCTTGAAGAGGGAGAGTGGCAATTGGACGAGTTTGGTGGAAGCCCTTGACGTTTTCAGCTCGAAAAACTTGGCCAACAACTGGGAAGAAGGCAAACACGCCGTGAGAGAGCAATGTGGGAAAGACGTGACGAGGTACATTTTGGGACTTCGGAGCTACGAGATTTGGGCGATGAAGGGTGAGTTTCTGAGGGTAGGGAGATTGAGGAAATTGTACTGTTGTGCAACTTGTGGGGATGAGCTGTCCTTGCCCCACTGGAATGAGTGGATGAGGTGAAATTTCAGTTTGACTGTGATTATGAGGAATTTTTCGATGATTGTAAGCTTTTGTCCAGATTTTTGGGATATTTAGTGTATTATGGGGGGTGCCTGATTTTGGAGAATTAGTTCGAAAAAACCTTGAAAGGGAGAGTTTTCCAAAATATGGCGGGTTCTCAGGGAATTGCTTCCTAAATTTTATTTAGTGAAAATCCACTCAATTTGAGTGCAAATTCTGCAAAAGGCTGCAAATCAAACTTGAGTGAACATTCAATTCTATGTATGAGTACTCACTCATTTTTGAGTGATATTTCACTCTAAAAAACATAGTGTTATTTAAATTATTTTGTTAAGCGAAATGTCGCTCTACAAAGAACGAAAAGTCACCCATTCTGAGTGGACTTTCTACTCAATCTTTATTTGCTGAAAAAAATGTAGGGTCTAAAGGGACTTTTCGAGAATTTCTCAGAATTTTTTCGGAATTTGTCACAGATTTCAGACACTGGATTTTCAAATTCTAAAATCTTTATCTAATTTCGTAACTTTTCCCCATTATTCTTGTCCATATTACGGAATTTCCCAAAATTAATTTAGAACTTCAGAGAATTCCTAACTTTAGAATATACAAAGATTTTTTTTATCAACAATTTTAAAAAATACATTAATTTTTGATCACGGATTGTGAGTAAATTACGTAAGACGTCCTTAAAGGAGGGGGGGGGGGGTTCAGCAATAATCTTACGTAAAACGAGATTTGATTCCAATTTATTATGAAATTTGAATTTGCGAATTTGTGATTTAGTAAATTTATGAAATTTCACGAGATCACACAATCTGCAATTTTTTAGACTAAGTTACAAAAATATGAGCAAGACTCACAAATTTCGTAGGTAGATAAGTCTCAATTTGGAATTTCGGCAATTAAAAGTGTGCAAAGCCGAATTTCATAAACACTGTCATCTATCGGTTTTGAAACTATTATAGAAATATTATAATTCAATTTTGAAATACAATATTATCATTTATAATATTGTATTTTTACGATCCGAATATTCCAAATATTTTTCAGATAAATATGAAGTTGAAAAACGACGAAATCATCAATCATAACTTGATGAGTTTTTATTTTATTAAGTAAAAAAAAAGTATGAAAATTCTCTCAAACTCATAATTATTCGATTTTGGTAATTTCAAGATATAATTTATAGTATCGAAATATCTTGGATCATGTTTACATATTCAAAAATCTTATATGTATATCAAAAATTTCAAAATAACGAAAAATCAAATTCAAAGTTGAAAACGTAATCTAAAGATAAAGAAATTGGAAAAATTAGATAATCCAAAATTTTGAAAAATTTTGGTACACAATGACTTCAAAATTTCGGACAATTTTAACTAGGAGCTTTAGCATTTAAAAATGTATATTCGCTAATTTAAAAATAGACAAAATTAAAGCCTTTCAAAACTAACAAATCATCCAATTTCGAAAATTTAGAAATACTGAAATCCAATTATGAAAGTCTAAAAATGTGGAAAAATTCATCCATATAATTTCTAAATGTCCGAAATCGGATTATGCAAAATTTAAAAAAATTCTGGTACATATATGCATATACCAGAATTTTATATATAATATAAGGACTACAAAATTGAGAATTTCGAAAAATTAGAATTTGGAGCTTCAGTACTTTAAAATACATATACGCGAACTCAAAAATAAATAATTCTAGTCTTCCAAAACTCATAAATAATCAAATTTAAAAATATTGGGATCCAAAATAAATATCAAAGTCTGAAAATGGAGAAAAATCCAATCTTAAAATTCGTAAATTTCCGAAATGAGCAAGATTCTCAACAAAAAATTAACACTGAACAATACAAAATTCAAAAAAACTTACAAATCCATTTATCAAAATTCATAAATTTCCAAATTCAAAACCCTCGATGTAGGATCACCCAATCATAAAATTAAATAATTCGATGAATGTGCATCTAAAATTCGGATTGAAAATTCGAACAATTCTGGTATAAACAAGGAATTGAAAATAAAAAATTTCAAAGAATTCTAACTAAGAGCTTTAGCACTTGAAAATACATATTCGTGAACTCAAAAAAAGTAAATTCCAAGAATTGCAAAACCAATAAATCATTCAATTTCAAAATTTCATTAATGTCAACATCTAGATATAAAATCTAGATAAATCCAAAAAAGAGGAATATTCAATTTCATTACTTGTGATAAATTTCAGAATAACCAGCAATTTTTACAATATGTGCAAAATTATCACTCAACAATATAAAATGAAAAAAAAAAAATCACAAATATACCAATTAAAATTCAAAAATTCCCAAACTCAAAAATACAACATTCCAAACTCTCAAACAATCATCCAATCATTCAATGAAATAATTCACTGAATGTACATCCAAAAATTAAATTACTCATCCCAAATCTCCCTAACAATGTTTCCCACCAATTTTCAATTGATCTAAAAACCAACATTTTCTATTCCCACCCAAACTCAAAAAATTCCAACCAAACAACACATCAATCAATAAATGATTCCCAACAATAATTCAAAAATCATCCAAAGTATCTAACGTCATCCAAACCAATCATCCGAAAACTTCGTAATTAGAGCAATGACCTACGCAAATTTCACCCATATACACCGCGACACAAAATATATTCATGAGCACAAAAAGCAACTCAAAATCCCGGGTATCTAGAAAAACCGAAAGTTAGCAATAGGAAAAGCAAACGCGATATATTTGCACAAAGATTCGGCTGGTTGAAAGGCGTCGAAAGAAAGGAAATGGGTGTTTTTAGTGGATTCGAGTTCTTTTCGCGCGAGCGACGTTGTGAAACGTTAACGGTCGGGACCAGCTTAAATTATTATACCAATAGAAAGTTGAAGAGAGTCATAAATAAATGAGAAGCCAGGGCTTATGATCGCTGAATGGCAAATCGGACGCTATTGCAGTAACGTCAAAACTGCTTCAAAAGTGCACGTAACCATTTGCATTTTAACGATGAGAAACGCACGAAATAATTTGAAATGACGGCAGTCACGTTCCAGGGATGTGAAGAATGCATTTGTATTCTCAATTTTGTAATTCGAGCATTTTTATTGGCATCGTGGTTAGTGATGGATTTTGATGTGAACTTTAATGTTGGTCAGAATTTTGAGAAACAATTGGATTTGAACAGAAATTTCGTAATTTGGAAAAAAAATTCGAATTTTGGGAACACTTTGAATCGAGAATACTGTCGATCTTTCTGTGTATTATCAATTTTGTAATTCGCGCATTTTTAGTAGCATCAGGGTTAGGTTAGGGAAATTTTTGCGAAAGTGATGGATTTTGATGTTGACTTGAAAGTTTGTCAGAATTTTCGGAAAAATAGAATAGAAAAACAGAAATTTCGGGATTGGGAAGAAAATTCGAATTTTGAAAACACTTTGAATCGAAAATACTGACAAATTTTCTGTGTATTGTCAATGTTGTAATTCGTGAATTTTTATTATCATCAGGGTTATGTTAGGGAATTTTTTTCTAAAGCGATGGATTTTGATGTGAATTTAAATGTTTCTTAAAATTTTCTGAAAAAAATAGGATTTTAACAGAAATTTTGGGAGTTGGAAAAAATTCCAACTTTGTGACCACTTTGAATCTAAAATACTGACGAATTTTCTGTGTATTCTCAAATGTGTAATTTAAGCATTTTTATTAGCTTCAGGGTAAGGATAGAGAACTTTTTTCGAAAGTGATGGATTTTGATGTGAATTTGACTGTTTCTTCGAATTTTCTAAAAAATATGATTTCAACCGAAATTTTGGAGGTTGGAAAAAATTGGAAATTCAGGAACACTTTGAATCCAAAATAGTGATGAATTTTATGTGTATTCTCAATTTTTTAATTCGCGCATTTTTATTAGCGTCAGGGTTAGGTGAGGGAACTTTTTTCGAAAGTGATGGATTTTTATGTGAATTCGAATGTTTGTTAGAATTTTCGAAAAAATAAGATTTTAACAGAAATTTCGGAATTTAGAAAAAAAATCCGATTTTGGTAACACTTTGAATCGAAAATACTGACGAATTTTCTGTAATATGAATTCTCAATTATATAATTCAAGCATTTTCCATAGCATGAGGGTTGAGCTGGAGAACTTTTTTCGAAAGTGACAAATTTTGAAGTGAACTTGAAAGTTTGTCAGAATTTTCAGAAAAATAGGATTCTAACAGAAATTTTGGAATCGGGAAAAAAATACGAATTTTGAGAACACTTTGAATCGAAAATACTGACGAATTTTCTATGTATTCTCAATTTTGTAATTCAAGCATTTTTATTAGCATGAGAGTAGGGAAATTTTTTCAAAAGTGATGAATTTTGATGTAAATTTAAATTATACAATCGGTGGAATGGATTGTCAATGGGTTTTTATGATACATTTTTATGATGTTTTCGATTTACCCATTCAATTTTTTCCAATTAAATGTTTTTTGCGAGACAAAAAAATCCACCGAGCCGGGAATCGAACCCAGGATTTTTTTTCTCGCAAAAAACATTTAATTGGAAAAAATTAAATGGGTAAATCGAAAACATCATAAAAATTTATAGTAAATTTAAATGTTTGTATTAAATTTTCGAAAAAATAGGATTTGAACAGAAATTTTGGAATATGGAAAAAAATTAAAATTTTAGGAACACTTTGAATCGAAAATACTGATGAATTTTCTATGTATTCTCAATTTTGTAATCCAAGCATTTTTATTAGCATCAGGGTTAGGCTAGGGAATTTTTTTCGAAAATAATGGATTTTTATGTGTATTTGAATGTTCGTCAGAATATTCTAAAAAATAGGATTTTAATAGAAATTTTGGAGGTTCGAAAAATATTAAAATTTCAGGAGCACTTTGAATCCGCAATACTGAAGAATTTACTGAAAATGGTTACCTTTTTCAGAAACAATTCAACATTCAAAATTTTCTAGAATTTTGATGAAAAATTTTCAGTACGTGTTTAAAACCGGAAAAACATGATGAACAAATCCTCAAAATTTTCAGTAATAATTGTAAAAAACACAAACTCCTCTGAAGTTGTTCGAAATATCGATGGATTTTTGAATTTAAAGCTTGGAAATCTAAAATGAAATCAAATCTAGAGGAACTCTCGAGAACATTTTCCAAAAAGTTACGAAATATTTGTAAGTCTAACAAAATTTTCGCCGATTAATAATATAGATTGACAATTTCCAAAAATAATGAGAATGTCTTGAAAAAGTTCCCAACATAAATTAAATCGAAAAAAACATAAGAGATCCCAAAATTTTTCGGTAATAATCATAAAAAACACAAAATCCTCTCAAATAATTTAAAATATCGATAAATTTTCAAAACTTCAAGCTTGGAAATCTAAAATGAAATAAAATCTAGAAAAACTCTCGAAAAATTTTTTCGAAAGCTACGAAATTATTGTAAGTCTGACAAAATTTTCATGAATTTATGATATATCTTGAAAGTTGCCATAAATGATGAGAATATCTTGAAAAATTTGCCAACATAAATTCAAATAATTCTTTATATTGTGCGTCTTCTTAATCCTTTCCCCATCGTGACTCGTAACAATGGCGATGTAATGTATTGAGCAAAGTGTTTTTAGTTGAAATCCATTGAAAGCAAACTCTACGTAAGTTATTGCGGCTCGAATGGACAATTTCGATCGCCTTCCAACTTCCGTGAGACATTCGTATTACGTTCAGCATTACAATTTATGCGAAAAGCAGAATTAATCCAATTTCGATCTGAATTTTTAACCACTATATGATGTAATTCAATTAGTGTTCTAGTTTCTTCACGTGATAGACATTTTTGAATGCACAAAATATTTTCTATGGTTTCATACATAATTTGTCATAATTCTATAGTGTTTTCTATGACTCCCTGAAATTTCTGACGATTTTCCATCATGACGAATTTTCTGAAAATGGTTATCTTTTTTAGAAACAGTTCAACATTCCGAATTTTCCAGATTTGAGGATAATAAATGAATTATTTTGCAGATAATTCATAAATGTCCCAATTT
>JAPYZK010004632.1:0-19159 GCA_030522785.1 Platygaster equestris
TGAAGCAGTTGTTCACACGCGAAAAATCGGCGTTCGACGTCTCTTGGCTTCAATTCATACGGCACCCAATGGCCTACCTTCCGGATCATTCCCATTGCTATTAGACGTTCGGAAATGGTTTGTTGAGCGACGCCAAGTGATTTTGCAAGTTCTTCTTGCGTTTGGGATGGATCTTTGTCGAGCAATGTCTCCAATTCGTGATCTTCAAACTTTTTTGGCTGTCCGGGCCGTTCATCGTTCTCCAAGTCAAAATTGCCACTTTTAAACCGTGCAAACCACTTCTGGCACGAACGCTCAGCTAGAGCATGCACACCATAAACTTCCACCAAAATACGATGACTTTCGGCAGCCTTTTTCTTCATATTGAAGTAATGAAGAAGTACTCCCCGCAAAAACACTTTATTCGACACAAAATTCGACATTTTCAGTGTAAAAAAAAGTATTGTTGTTTACGCTTCAGCTAAA
Source organism: Platygaster equestris (assembly GCA_030522785.1). Classification (NCBI taxonomy): domain Eukaryota; kingdom Metazoa; phylum Arthropoda; class Insecta; order Hymenoptera; family Platygastridae; genus Platygaster; species Platygaster equestris. The sequence continues at coordinate 466 of JAPYZK010004632.1, forward strand.
TGACACATACTGATTCTGAAACTATATGACAGTAGCTTTGCAACACATATTTAGAAAGGTGAATCCTGGAATAAAATTCAAGTTACGCCATCTGTTAGAAAACCGCACGAATTGACCGGTACCCCTATTATATCTCGTTTATAGGTCATAAATAGGTCGTCTGTAGGTCATATATATGTGTTTTATAAGTCGATTATAGATTACTTATATAAGTTACATATAGGTCGTTTATAGATCTTGTATATGTCAAATATAGGTCGCCGTTCTCTAAGGGTATTACTGTATTATGAGGGGTGCACCCGTGAATAAATTATTATTCTTATTATCATTATTATTATTATTATCATTATCATTATCATAATATATGACGATGACTTTTTTTCAAAACTCTTGGTTCACCATCCCCCTTCTGCCTCCGTATGATTCTCCCTCCCCCTAAAATCTTACAATCAGTAACTTATTTTCTGTTTCATTGTTCAAGGTTCTAGGACACGATTATTTCAACCGTAAAGCAGATCAAACGACACCACCCGCACTGCAAAAACTTGAAAATTTGTACGTGTCGCGAAGTTTCCATCTCTGGCGAGAGCCAGAAATTTGGTCTTGGCTGGAAATTCAAGTCAACTTGGTTCTGAAGCGCGTCGACGATTGCGACGAATACATAAAATACTGTCAAACCAAACGCTTCAAGCGCTACCTAGGAAAACTTCCGCGGAATATCATGCGACACATTGTTCTGTCCGATTTGAAGGAGGTCACAATCAACGTGCAACCGGTAAAAATCATCATGTCTAAAATCGATGTTTCAACAAGTTTTCATTCGTCAATGAATGTGTGCATTAATGTCAACACTGAAATTTTCAGAATCAGAATGAAAGACCGATGCTGTCGCACGATCCTTTTCCACCACTGGATTCAATCGACATATATACTCTGCCCAGGGCGCCGCCGAGAGGACGAGTAGGAGAAGGGAATTCCATAATTTATTCTTTGATAACTTCGCTTTTTGACAGTCGACAAGTAGGCGACGGTGCAGAGTAAGTGGAAATATTTGGTGAAAATAATAGACATTATTTTATCTTCTTGTACTTGTATCGATAGCTTACCTAATTCGATTTATTTAGAATTTCTCGAATCAGTTGATTCGAGGGATGTTTAAACACTGGATTTTAGAAGTATCTGCTTCAAATTTGGAGAATTTAAAAAGCTTGTTGAAAATTTCTCTGATTATTAAAACTCGTCAAAATTCGCCTAGATTTCGATTACTTGTGTCTGAAGAAGAAATATGTTTCTTGCAGAGCTGATCCCATCAACCCAGAAGATTTGGAGTAAATTATCGAGTCGGCAACTTTAAAAAGCATTAAAATGTACAGTCACTGTGGTACTGAGATGTGGAAATTTTTTTCAATATTTTAGAAGCGTTAGTAAGCAACATAATCACTTATTTGCGAACCAATCATTGTCAAATACGTCGCACCGTTCTTGATAAAGAATCTATTGTTATAATAATTTTAATATGTACAGTATGTATTTTACCATCCGAGAATAACAAAATATGTAACAAATAAAAAATAGTCTATTATTGGTATCAAAAATACGTTAAACAATTTGAAATATCACCTCGAGTCCAGTTGAAATTACAAATGACACTCAATTTTCTCACTGCAGTTGGGACATTGTCCCCGGATTTGGTTAAACATCACTTTGTGGTCAGGAATTGATGACAGCCACTGAAATGATTAAAATGCAGATACTAATCAACTTGAATTATTAAAAAATGGTGTCAATAGTAAAGAATAAAAGCAAAAGCTAACTTGGATCAAACACGATGAATGGAAATTTATTCCACATTTTCTGTTGCTGCATACTTTATCTGGTATTTGTCCATTCTCCGATTCCATAGAATAACAAATGCAGCACTCTTCTTCGGCTAATATAGCTTCACTCGTACATTGTTTCGGATCTTTTGTTGGTTTTGGAAAGGATTCTATGTCGAATAACAGTTTCAAATTTTCATAGATCGAGTAATCTGGATCCCAGTCCTGTAAATTTTTATATATACATGCAACTCCTTCCAAGGTTTGTCACAAATATACATATGTTTGACTTACGTCTAATTTTTCCATCATCTTTTTTTGCCAGCTGGCTGTTACCGATTCGCTTCCCAAAAGTGAAATTTTCGGTTTTGCTTGATTCAATGGATCTACTGTACAGACTATAGAAACTGACTCGTCCAAGTAAATTCTTCGGTAAAGATGATGGGGTTGTGGATTCACTGGATCAATCACAAAGCAGTTTCTGAAATTGGGAATTCGAGTTGAAAAAACATCCTCTTTTTACTCTCAACTTATATAAAGCAACACTTGGAGAACGACGACCTATATTCGACATATATAAGACCTATAAACGACCTATGTGTAACCCATATAGGTGACCAATAAATGTCCTAGAATCGCCATATAAGAGTTATAAACGACCTATTTTTGACCTATAAACGAGATATATGAGATCCAAAACGACCTGTAGGCAACGCCCCTACCTATAGGTGCGTGCATTGGTTTTATAGGTCATATATGAACGCAATATTGACATATATTTGCGATACAGGCCAGATGTAGATCAGATATATGTGGCATACTTGTAATAAATTTGGGAGGACCATATATGGCATATATATGTTGTTTATAGGTCATTCATACATCATAAATATGTCAAATATGTGACGTGCGCCGAAGAAAGGGGGCTTACTCTGCATGGCATGATTTTACAGGACGAGCGATCGCAGCTCAGCCTGTGCATTGGAGGCATAGGAGCATTCTTGCTCCAAAATAACGCTCGAATAAATTTCCTGAATGTTTCATTTGAAAGAACAAGTGGAAAACTATCGATTCATGTAGCAATCTAAAAATCGATTTTTTCAGAGTAAGCCCCCTTTCTTCGGCGCACGTCACATATATCTCAATTATATGGCGTTTATAGGTGCTATGTATGTTGTATAGGTCTTATATAGATCGAATTATATAGGTCGTCGTTCTCTAAAGGGTAACTACGAGTTTTCTGAAAATATAAGTTTACTTTATAAGTTATCAAAAAACTTGAAAGGTAACATTATGAAATATTGAGATTTAAAGTAGCTTATAAGTTCTCTCAAATCTTATGACAGCACCTTGCAAATTTTCAGGAAACTTTGAGGTTTGTATAAAGTGCTTCACAAGACATGAAGAACCTTGTAAGAAATTGATGAAATCTTATACGGTTGAGAGTTACAAAAGTTAGGTCAGAATAGGCATAATTTAATTACACCGAGTAAAGATTGTAAAACATATTACATCAACTGACTTTACGGAATTAATATGCGATGAACGCTCCAAAATTTTACAGAACATGTAATTGAGTAATCGGGAATTGGTAATCTCGAACATCTCTGTTCTTAATTTGTGAAAAAAATATGCCAATACTCGTCTATTTCGCCAAGTTGTTCCAAAACTGCATCGACTAATTCGGCGCTCTCCAAAAATTTATCAACTATTTCCAGCAAGCTTTCGTTTTTCACTTGAAATTCCAATGCGCTTGGCAAACCAGAAGAAATTACTTTCCAACTGCCTTGGCTCCTTTTCACAGTCATGGACACGTTTTTTGCCTTGATGATCAATTTTTCCAAGCACCGTGATGATGAAATCTTAATATTCTGCAATTTTCATTCGATTAATTACATATTTTTCTTTGTACACATTATTTTTCACAAAATCACCTTATCTAATAAAACTTCTCGGAGTTGATCGATTGTGTCCTTTGTGTCCCCCAGGGAAAATTCATCTTCTAAAGAAACATTTTTCTCTAAACTTGGAGAGGAACCCTGGAAAAATTATTATAATCACTATCCGAATTTTCGAGTACACTAACAGTGGTTTGAACACGAAATTTGAAAAAAGATGATTCTTTGTATTTTCAACTATATCCGATAAAACTTGTAAATCTGAATAACAAATCGATATACTAACAAAAAAGGAAAAAACATACATAAAGACTTTGAATATTGAAAAATAACGCAGAAACTGAAGTCGCTGTTTCCAGGAATTTCGCTATTTTCTTCCTGTAACTACGGTTGAAAACCTTCGAATCAAGGTATAATTCAGCATCGTTCAATTTGGGATAGTTTGGCACGATCAAATGTATCTTCAAACGTTCTTTTTCGTTTCGATCCCATGATGATCCAACTATTAACATGCCCTTCCATGTTTTAGACCAAGGAAAAAATATTATCTCGGGATGCTGGTCCATAATTTCGATAATTTCATTGGCCATTTCAATTTGTATTTTTCCGCGCTTCTCCTCACTTACTACCGGAGTCAAGACTTGAATAAAATACTGAAAAACAAAAATAAAAAGAACTTTTTCAAAACCATCGTTTCTTGTAGAAATACAATGATTTTTGTTGTTGTTGCTTAAAGTAACATTTGTTCAAAAACTTATAGGACATAAAACTGTTTTTCTCGACTATATTTATAGAAAAATATCGACGTGAGCAGTAACAGCTGTTGTTTACAGTTGGTCAGTTGCAGTCAGTTGTTGAGAGGAACTGTCTGCAGCAACATTGACCGTTGTGTTTGTGTTTTAATTTTCAAAAGCACAGGAAGAAAATTAAACAATAAAAATGAACAAAGTGACTTGTATAGCGCCGGTGAATATAGCGGTCGTCAAATATTGTGAGTAAAATCGATTAAAAACGATAAATCTAAAAATGCATGGAATACTTCCAAGTTCCAACTTACATGGCAAAAGTACAGTTATTTGACACTATTCCATAATACGCTTTCAAATTACAAAATACGTACATTTTTTCAAATATTTAATGCTTGTACAAATTGACAAGTTCTTTTTATCATTCCGAACTTGATATTCGGAATAGATAATATGAATTTAGGTTACGCTGAATACGTTATTTCGTTCGCGCGAACCAGAATACAAATTTCCTATTTTTTTAAAGGGGGAAAACGAGATAAGTATTTGATTCTACCAATCAATGATTCCATCAGCTTGAGTCTGAATACTGATCAGGTAAAATTGTTTCATTGATTACATATCATAATATGTAATAGTCAAAATTAATTAATTATAGAATATTAATAATTTTTCAACTTGTTCTAGTGAATGAATTCTACTATTCGTTTTAGTACGAGATTCCCTGAATATTCAGTTTTTCAAATAATTTTGCTTTTCCTGAAAATTCTATTAAAATGTCAAGAATTTTCAGATGTGCGCAAAAACAACTGTAATGGTCAGTCCAGACTTCACTCAAGATAAAATTTGGTTAAACGGAAAGTACGTGAACTAAAAATCACTCATTTTTATTGTAAAAACTCAATCTACATTGAGTTTTTAAAAATGTCTAATTTTTTAATCAAATAGACATTTCACTGTTTCCAATTGTAATCATTCGACTGAATTATAGAACAATAAATGAGCTATTTCAATAAATTTTCCAATATTTACATGATTTTTACTGTAAATTTAACTTAAACGAAAAAAAACAAGTAAATTTACGAAGTAAATTTTATATGCAAAACATTGGAAAAAACTGTCATTTTTTTAAAGAATTCTAGAAAAAAAACGTTTTCTAATTTTAGGGAAGAGTCGATGAACAATGAACGATTGAAAAACTGCATTGATGAAAGTGAGTTTATTTGCTCATATCCAGTTGGCAACGAAAAGCGTTTCTTAAAAATTTTCGGAACGTTGATGAAAGTGTCAAATGTCTGGTCTGAAGGTTCGTTTCTAGAACGATTAACAATCGTTTTAAAAACGTTTCTGGAACCTTTCGTTGTTGACTGGGTACACGATTCAAAAAAAGTATCTGTTTTATAAGGAAGATATTTTCTTTCTAGTCAAAAAACGCGCCCAAGTTTCCAAAGAGATGAAAAGTTGGAAAATGCACGTATGCTCGGAAAACAATTTCCCAACTGCAGCTGGGTTAGCTTCTAGCGCAGCTGGATATGCTTGTTTGAGCTTTGCTCTATCTCAACTTTACAACGTTGAGGTACATTGGTATTATTCCATTATTATATGTTACAGAATTATTAGAAAACATTCTCAAAATTTTCAAACGACCCTGAGAAAATCGGATCGATTCATAGAAATATCGATAAATATTAAATAAAATATAAAATAAAGTAAAAAGAAAAATCCTAGTTTTTCGATATTCCCAGTCAGCTTTGTTCTTAATTGACAATTAAAATGGTTTTTTCGAGAAAAAAAATCCACCGAGCCGGGAATCTAACCCAGAACCTCCCAATTTCATGTCGGGTGCTATGAAATTGGGAGGTCCTGGGTTCGATTCCCGGCTTAGTGGATTTTTTTCTCGCAAAAACCATTTTAATTGTCAATTAAGAACAAAACTGACTGGGAATATCGAAAAACATTAATTTTTCTTTGTATCAACAATCCAGTGAAAGTTTTTTCACATGCGATTCCATGTTAATTTATCAAAATCATTTTCATTTTTAGGGCGATATTAGTACGATAGCTCGAATGGGATCAGGGTCAGCCTGCAGAAGTGTCAAAGGTGGATTCGTAAAGTGGAACATGGGCGAAGACCCAAAAGGATTAGACAGTATCGCGGAACAAATAGCCCCACCTTCACACTGGCCGGATATGAGAGTCATTATCATTGTCGTAAGCAGAGATGTTCGAGATTACTAACTACCAATCATTGAATTACAAATCAAATGTGATCGATTACAATCCAATTACTTAATTACATGTAGTCGAGTAATTGGAAATTTTTAAATTACCCACTTACGTGTCAATCGAGTGATAGTTATTTTTCCAATTACTCAATTACATTTAATCGTGTAATATATTGATTATCAATATTTTTAAAACCCTCCAAGTTCTCGGAATCTAAAAAATCCAAAAATTATGAAGATTTTGATAGATAATATAAAAATAATCAAAATATTAAGAAACTCAACAAAACAAAAATTACTCATAAGGCTGATTTTTATATTTCATTTTATTAGAAAACAAGCCTTAACGTAAATGGCACTTGACCGGTTTTTATTTTCCAGCTTTAAGTATCTATTTCAGATATTTTTTTTCCAAATTTTCCATTATTTTTGCGAACGTCAACGGTAAGTAATGAGGAGCATATTGTTTTTATAAGGTAAACGACGAAAGAAAAAAAGTTTCTAGTGCATTGGGAATGGAGCGATGCCTCAAGACTTCGGAAATGCTGAAATTCCGAGCGGAGTTTATCCTGCCCAAGAGAATAAAAGAAATGCAGCGGGCAATTACTGACAAGAATTTTGAGCTCTTTGCTGAATTGTCGATGAAGGATTCGAACCAAATGCATGCTGTTTGCCTCGACACATATCCTCCTTGCTTCTACATGAATGATGTTTCAAAATTAATCGTGGGACTTGTTCACGAGTACAATGCGATTGAAAATAAAATCTCCGTAATTAAATATATTCCTTATAAACTTGGAAAGAACCCAGTAGGGATCTTTTCAGTTCTACGCAAAAAGTCCTCTAAAAAGACGGAATTCTTTGGTAATTAGATTTATATGAATTCATGAAATTGATGCAGAATCGCCGAATTTGTAATATTTATTTCGTCAAATTCAGTAAAAAAAACCATTTATAAAATAGCTATACTGCGTCATCATAATATGCGTGATTTTTACTCAATTTTACGAAATTCTACATTTATTTCAATGAAATTCATTTAAGTATTTCGAATTGTAAAAAAACTATGGCATTTTAGTGGATTTTAAACGTAGAATCAATTATTTTCAAGTTAATAGCTCAAATTCAATTATTAAATACCTAATTCCAAATACCAAACCTTTTGTTTTAATGTTAGATCAGTATTACTAAAAAAAAAAAAAAAATCTTCTCGCACTCACTAATTTTATATTTCTTGATTCATTTTTATATTTTCCAGTTTGATTTCCAAGAAAGAGTTTACACAATTTTTCGTCCATTTGTTATTCTTTTTCATTTCTTTCTTCATTTCATTTAAACAAATTTCTGACAAGGTTAAATAGATTCGTTCATTTTGAGACGAATCAAATTTATAAAATGTATTTTTTTTTGTAGGTAGCTTATACATTTGACGCCGGTCCGAACGCAACTTTATTTTTACTGGCTGATGAGGTGCCAAAGTTCATGGGATTCTTAGACCATTATTTTCCAGCCCCTGAAAATGCTGGAATTGAATACAAAAAGGGCCTAATTCACGATTCTATTAAACCTCCCAAGGTAATAAATTTTAAGCATGAACATTTTTTTGTTTTTAGATAATATCTCAAAAACATTCATTTTAAAACTTTCTATGTCAATATGTATTGAAATATGATGTAATGAGCTTGGAATGTTAATTTCGATACAAATCATAGCGGTTTAATTCAAATTCAATTTTAGGAGTTGGTAGAAAAATTGAACTTCCAACAGCAAAAACCTGGCTCGCTAAAATACATCATTTCAACTTGCATTGGAGAAGGGCCGAAATGTTTGCATGACGAAAGCGATCATCTTTTGGACTGCCAAGGACTCCCAAAGAAATAAAAGGTGGCTCATTTTTGAGCCATCTCATTTTGGTATATCGATGTGCAACAAAATATTGTAGTTTTTATGTTTTTGTTAATGGTTTTGGTATAGAAAATATATTTTTATGATCAACTGTATGTTGTACTTTTATTTTTGCTTATTGAAAATTTGATATTTCTTCACTGAAAAACGGACTGCACTATTTACTTTTTTACACAGGGATCGACGAAACAAAAAAAGTATCAAATAACGAAAGCCTCCAAATGATGACGTATTACCAAAAAATGTCGTGTCAATAGTATTTCAAATGTTGTGAGACGCGGGGACAATGCTATTATTTAAAGTGGTAACATTATTCGAAATCCTCTGGAACAACTTTTCTAGGGTTACCAACTCCGTCCGAAGTCCAACTCGGAGATTCATTCAAAGGGAGGGGGGGGGGGGGTAACATTGTCAAAAAAAAATTTCAACCACTTCTACCGTATACCGTATAAAAAAAAACGTTTCGGTTAAGTTTTTGTGTTATTGCGAAATTTTCAGAGGATATAAAAAAAAAAAAAAATTTGAAAATGCCGAATTTCGTAAAAATAAGGTCACAAAATTGTATAAAGGAAAAAACTCATATTTTGATAGAAATGAATAATAAATTCAACAAAATTCCGGAGAAAATATTACTGCCTGCAAGTTATTGAAAATTCAACAGAATTTCGCATGGTTTTATGAAAATTCCGAATGTTATAGAAAAAATGTAAAAAATTTCTGAGATTCTGCATAATTAAAAAAATAACAATCAATTTTGATGTTCTAGAAAGTTTTGGAAATTCGACGAAATTTTTCAAATAATATATGAAAATAATGTAGAGATTATCAAAAAATGAGAAATTCTGCATAATATTGAAATAAAATTGAAATGATAGAAAATTCGCTTAAGTTATATTATCGTAACAATATAAGTAATTTTTTAACTTTTCTGAAAGTTACGAAATTATGAAAAAATCGATATTTTCAAAAGTACTACTATACATTTTTTAAGGAAAAAAAAAAAAACATTGCAGAGACATTAAGCGCGTTCTGTCTTGTTTAGCATCAAACCCGGAGAAAGTAACGTTTCACCCGGAGACCCGTAGATCATCTCCAAAACCCGGAGAGTTGGTAACCCTAAAATTTTCATAATTATTCAATTCGTTGAAAAAAACAATGAACAAAACAGATTATCTGGCCTGCTAGAAATTGCATAACACTTACCGATAATGTACGACACCGTTCCAGTTTTCATTAGTTGTTGTCATCAATCCCTGCTCACTATCAAGCCATTACGTTAATTAAGTACAATTACGACTAATTTAATGTATGTCAACACAATATAATACGACCTACACGTGCCTACGACCCGAAACAAAACAACAACAACAATGTCACGTGTGCAAACATATATGTTTGCTTCTAACTGCTTCTAACTGCTTCTCACCTCAAAATTGTCAACATAAAAACAAACCAAAGAAACGTTAACTGAAACATCCAAGTGATGAAAGTTTGGTTTGTTTTTTGCAATATTTTCTGGTCATGGCACGCGCAATTAGTAACGTCGCGAGAGAAGTTTTCGAAAGGATAATTAGTTCAAACAGTTACGGCAGTTTTGCATTAAAACACGTAAGTGAAAAATTGTGAATCAATATACTTACAGTTATATAATTTGTAATACATTTATAAAACGACTCGGTGAAAATTCATTGATTGTCATTGCATACATGATTCATTATATGTTCTAACAATAATATGAATGATGATTTGTATGATTTTGAAGTTACAGAGTTCTTAAATAATTAAATAAAAATTTGGGTTTAAAAATCTTTGGAATATATGTAATCAGACAACTTTGAACTTTTTTGATAATTTATAAAAAATCTTATACATCATAAATATATGATAATGTAATTCTGGGATTCTGGAATATGAAAAATTACCAGAATTCTGTCAATAACGACTAATTACGATTTTCCATCATTTCCCCAGAAGTGTTAAAAAAATCCTAAATATTTGAAATTCTTGAAGACTTTTATACTTATAATTCAAGGTTTCTAAATGTTACTCCAAATAATCGAATTGCGTGCTCTTATATTAGGATGGTAGTTATTTCGGCGATGTCAGAATTTTTGCTACCTTATTGCACATCATGTCCAGTTCATTAATTAATTAAGGATGTCAATGTTAAGGAATCTCCTTGATCCTAATTGTTTTACTACCTTATCAGATGCTCAATTTAAAAGACATGTGGAAAATATTTATCTTCAGGACTTCTCTTAGACTACTATAAATGAATGCGACATCTCTGAAACACTGCAATGCGATAAAGACAACTTAAATTAAATGATTGTATACTACAGATTCAATTATTATTAATACCACCACTTGTATTATAATGTAAGATTGGACCAAAAGCTTGTATGATATAAATAAATAAATAAATTAATTAATTAATTAATTAATTAAAACATATATAATGTCTAAAAAAAGGTGAAGCTACTAGCAGCTGAAGCAGGACATTGCAAAGCGGAAATGACAGTACAAGAAGAGCACCTAAACCTGGGGGGAACGCTCCACGGAGGTATGACGAGCGGCCTTGTTGATGCACTTTCCACCATAGCTTTAATGACTTACGGAACAGGAGCTGGTGGCGTCTCCATCGACTTGCATATAACGTAATGACATGTCCACAATTTCCCTCATTTATTATGCTTACAGAATGATACAAAGAGTACAATGTACATTTATGGCACAGGTTTTTGAAAGCAGCATTCCCCGGTGAAGTGGTGTCGATCGACGCGAGGACGATTCGCGCTGGAAGGACCATGGCGTTCCTCGAGGTCGAACTGACGAAGCAGAAAGATGGCTCAGTCGTCGCGAGGGGCCAGCATACAAAATATCTAGGCAACTGAATGTATGAGAGATTTTTTTAAATATAGTACGTAAAGTAAAAAAAAACGAAGCTTCGAAAACACGTCGACTTGAATTTCCTGTCGAGCCGCGTGCTACTTTTCAATTTCGATTACTGGCAGGAAAATGTTGAAATTGATTGTGATTCCCTGCCCGTCTCACATTCCTATTCTCGGCTTCAGCCATCTGTTTTTTCAGTTTCTCCACGCTCGTTTTGAGCTCTTGTATCTGTTTCGTCAAATCCTCCATTTCAATCGCTTTGTTGCTACTTTTCGAGTATTTTTCAGCAACCCTTTTAGACCTCGTAAGCACGTTTTCTCCAAAATCGCCGGCGCATTCTTCGCAGCAGTCGGACCAAATTCTCAAATCCATCGACGGAATGTCCTCGCAGTCGATGTACTCGTTGCCCGTTTCCGGTAGAAGAAACACGTTCCTTTGCACTCTCGTTATGTTGTCCCCGTTGTCGCACAGCACCCTCGCCAGGGACACTTTTTTAATTTGCTCCAGCTGACTCGCTTTGAAAACTCCAGGGTTCTCGTGCCAAAATCTGTCTCCTTGACGCATGCGGGCAAATTGCTCGAGGAGAAGGCACCTAAACAGCGGGCCGACTTTCGCGCCGGGCAACTGGTCCTCTAGGATACCCCCGAGCCAAGGGTCCACGTTGCCTGGGTGACCGTAAATTTGCTGCAGCTTGCGGCGTACTTGGGGGTCCTGGATTTCGTCGAGCTCGTCGAAATTGGAAACACTCGAGAGATTGCAGTGAGCGCGCCACTCGAGATAACCGGGAATCGCGTGGTCCCGACCTCGTTGTATATTCATAGCCGCCAGGTCTAACGCCACCGCGTGGGCCACGCGGAACAGTTGCTCCGTTAGTTCCGAATTGAGGTTCTGATCAGGTAATTTCAGCTTCGCTGGAGTTGCAAACATTCCTGCAATGCAGTTTTTACAACCCTAGTGATTCTAGTTTTTATAAAAACCTTATAATAGTATATTATGTTCCAAAGGGCAAAAAGTTTTTTTGGACGAATGCGAGTTTATTTCCGAGGTGAAGCCGAGGACTATAATCGTATGAGTCCAAAACAACTTTTTGCCCTTTGGCACATGCGATACTTTATACACCGAAGGCGATAAAAAGGTTTTTCGGGCCCGAGCAGGCCAATAAAGGACCGTTTATTGCACTGAGGTGTATAGAAAATTTATAAAAATTTTTATGAGATCGGTTTTATATAAGTTTTATGAAATACGCATTTTTTATAAAGTGGTTTTAGAAAAGTTGTATACAAAAAATTTTTTTTATAACAATTTTTTTTCAACATTTCTAAAAATACGCAAAAATTTTTCTAACCTTTTTTGGATCATTTTGCTAATGTAAAGACCATTTTTCATCAGATTATGAGGCTCTAATTTCTAATTTCGTTTCGAAAGAATATGTTGCTACGTTTTATAATTGCTAAAAAATGTTACGAAAACGATTTTCTATTCCTTTGTGTAATAAAAACGTATCAAATCTTACTATAAGATAAATTCCTCATATCAGGAAAGTTTTTTTATAAAAATATGAAACTTTTTCTAAAAATCGCCAAGTTTTTATAAAAATAAAGGTTTTGTAAGAAAATTTGGAGGCTTTCAATTGTTTGTATAAAAAAACAGATGAATTGTATGAAAATTTTGAAAGATTGTATAAAAAAATTTTTTTTTCATAAAGTTTTTATGAAAACACTGTATAAGAATCGAAAATTTTATATAATATATATATATATATATATATTTTATTGGTTCTCGGCAATCAGCCTACATTCGGCTTCGAGGCCATCCCACCTAATTTTTCACTTCTCCATTCTTGATCCTATATTTTTCCCAAATTTCTATTCTCCCCAAAAATGTTACGTCGTTACTGGCCGATCATAACCTCCCAATTCACCGACTTTGGTATTTACGTCGACTTGGGATATTTTCCCACCATCGACCCGCAAGGGAAAACTATAAAAAACCCCGCGGCAAATTCGTCGGACTTATCAATCGAACCTTTCTGTTGCCACTACCATGATGATTAAACACCATCAACAGGAGGATTCGATTTTCGTCCTGAAAGCCACCGTGTTTTTGCTCCACTCGAGACTCGCTAAGCGGTCACCCCCATCCAAGAACTAGAAAGAGTCACCGCCGCTTGACTTTTACGATCAAACGGCGATCTCGAGTGACCCAACATCACGGGGCCACTATCGAAAATTTTATATAAATTTTATAAAATTAACCTTATAAAAAAACGAATTTTTATAAATAAATCACTGATTTTTAAAAATTTTGCCTGTTTTTATAAAAACTACAATCACTAGGGTAATGTCTGGTTTTGCTGGGGAAAGTTGTGTTTTTGAAGTGGAACACTTTATATACGGAATCATGTAGGGAGTAGAACGGAAAATGCTCTCGAGCGAGCGAGCAGAATACAGTTATTATTTGTGTACCGAGGGCGCAATACCTCTTTCCCCTTGAGTATCAACAATTTGGATTTTGAGAACTTGCGATGTATAGAATTGAGACAAAATTTATTTAAATAATACTCAGGAAAAAATTCAAATGAATTTTGTATTGAAAGTTTATTGAAAAAGCTCAAGTTTATTTCTAGCTTAAAGTTTCGGAATTTAAAGTTGAAATTGGAGTTTATAAACTGAAGCTTTTGAATGAAGCTTTCTTGAAGCATTCGAATTGATTTTTTTTATTTTCATTTTTTCCGCCCTAGGGTACAAACGGCGATTTTCCGCCCGCCTCGCAAGCACGAAAAATCGTCATTTCTAATACTTTCGGGCATTAACATTTTTCGACGATATTCGAAATTTTTCCAATTCTAAAATTCTTCCTATTGATGACAAAATATTCAAAATTGCTGGCCATCTGATGACGCTATTGACGTCTGCAAAATGTAGCATCACCTCTCATCAAAGGATCAATTCCACCTTCATCGACAATTCTCCATGGCGCAAAAAACGCGTCCCTTAAATCCAATGGCCCCTGGGAAATACTCGTAAAATCCGGCCCCAATCTCTCCAATTTGGGCTGTATCAAAGAATGGCCGAATCTTAGCGCAGCCGTCGCGAAGACGTTTGAAATCGAAGCGTCTACACCCGAATCGTAGCCTCTGTACGGCCCTGCTAAATCGTCAAAACTTTGCCCAAGAATCAGGGGAATCCAGTGTTGGAAAGTGATGTGCTGCATTTCCGCCCCGACGATTTTTCGCGCTTCCTGGTAAAGCTGTTCCCCGTTCCAGTGGGGATTTACTTGGTAAAGTCGACGAGCGATTCTGTTGTGCTCTCGAAGCCATAACGTGTGCATAGCCAGTAGAGCAACTTGCTCGTTGGCTCGAAAATCTCCGGTCAAGAAACAATTAATCGAACTTTCCTGTGGATTTTTACGACAGTCAACGAACTCGCCATTTGTGTATGGTAGCAGTGCTTTCTGACCCGGTAAAGTTACGCCTTCTCGCAGCAAACCACTATCCGTTGTTAAGTCACGTAGATCGCGAGCGAGATCGTCTTCGTAGCCATAAACCTTTTGGGCAAGTCGAGATTTATCGAGTCAACGTTTTATTCTTACAGACATTTCTTGAATTTATAAATTCAAGATTATCGCATATTCTATCCCTAGTGATTGTAGTTTTTATAAAAACAGGCAAAATTTTTATAAAATCAGTGAATTATTTATAAAAATTTATTTTTTTTTTGTAAGGTCCATTTTATAAAATTTATATAAAATTTTCGATTCTTATAAAGTGGTTTTATAAAAACTTTATGAAAAAAATTTTTTAATAAAATCTGTCAACATTTTCATACAATTCATCTATTTTTTTATTAAAACAATTGAAAGGCTCCAAATTTTCTTACAAAACCTTTATTTTTATAAAAACTTGGCGATTTTTATAAAAAGTTTCATATTTGTATGCAAAAACTTTCCTGAAGGAAATTCTCTTATAGTAAGATTTGATACGTTTTTATTACACCAGGGAATATAAAATCGTTTTCGTAACGTTTTTTAGCAATTATAAAACGTAGTAACATATTATTTTATAGGATTTGAAAATTCTTCAACTCAATTCAAAATAAGCATCCAATTTAACATAGATTTGATGGACAAGAAAGTTGACTATCGGATTTCTGATGCAAAGGTCGCAAGTTCAAATCCCGCTGCCTCCACAAAATTTTTTAATTTCTTTCGAAACGAAATTAGAAATTTGATCCAAAAAAGGTTAGAAAAATTTTTGCATATTTTTAAAAATGCTGAAAAAAAATTGTTACAAAAAAATTTTTTTTCCATACAACTTTTATAAAACCACGTTATAAGAAATGCAAATTATATAAAACTTTTATAAAACCGACCTTATAAAAATGTTAATAAAAATTTTTTATAAGCTTTTTATAAAAACTAGAACCACTAGGGATAATACGATTTTCGCATTATTTATGAGATTTCATTTTCTGATAAAGTCGACTTTACGCAAAAATGAAATGTTGAATGAGAAATTTGGAAACTCTTATATGAATCAATGTTACTCTTACTAGGGACGATTCATACTGTTTTTGGGAATTATTCTGTACCTGAGACGCGTCTAAGTAACTTGTGAGTTGGTTCAGTTGTTCTCGGGGGGTCAGTTTTCCCCAGAAAACACTTGTTTGTCCGGATCCACACACGGCGCTTGTTCTAACGAAGTCCATGCAACGCCTAGAAAAAATTCAAATTTCTGAACCGAGGGGCGATTGACTCTGGGAGTCATGATTCCCGTGACTCCCACTGACTCCCATAATTATGGGAGTCACGAACAGGACCGTCCCTAGGTTTTGCAGGGCCTGAGGCAAAGATTTCAGCGGTGCCTCAATTAAATGTTGTTATGAATAATACATTGGAATTTCGATGTTTCGGAAACATTAGGAATCCTGAAAATATTGGAATATAGAAGTTTTAGAATTTTCAATATTGGAAATTATTGAGTTTTGACATTTTTGAAGGTAAAAACTCAAGGTTTCGAAATAAGGTCTGGAAATTTTGCAATTCTTGAAATTTTTACATGTTTTGGAGTTTTTAAGTCTAGAAATTTTGAAATTTTTAAAATTGTAGAACTTTGAAATTTCGAAATAATGAAGTTTTGGAACTTATGAAGCTTTGAAATTCCGAATTTCCGAAGAATTATGGAGTTCTGGAATATTGGAAGTTTCTGAAATCTTACAAGTTTTTAAAATGTTGGAATTTTTAATTATCTGAGAATGTTCAAAAACTATGAAAGTTTAGAATTTTTGAGATTGAAAATTTATGAAGTTATGACATTTTTACAATTCTGGAAATTTCACAAGTTGTTGAAGTGCTCTATTATTTTGAAGTTATGAAGCCTAGAATTTTAGAAATTGGGGAAGTTTTTCAAATTTCGGAATTTTTAAGTTTCGAAAATTTCCAAGAACTTGTAAATTTTGAAGAATTTTAAAGATGAAGAATTATCAAGTTTCGACATTTTTGAAGTTCCGGGAATTCCGCACACTTTCAAGTATTTTGAAGTTTTTAAGTCTAGAAATTTCGAAAATATAAAAATTTCAAAGTTTTTGAATATTTTCAAAAAATTCCAACATTTTAAAATAGAGTTTTGAAGATAGGAAATTCTTGAGTTTCAGCATTTCTACAGTTCTGGAAATTTCGCAAGTTTTGAACTGCTCGAATATTCTAAAGTTATGAAGCCTAGAATTTTCGAAATTTGAGAAGTTTTTTAAATGTCGGAATTTTTAAGTTTCGAAAATTTCCAAGTACTTGGAAGTTTTTAAGAATTTTAAAGATAAAGCATTATCAAGTTTCAACATTTTTGAAGTTCTGGGAATTCCGCACACTTTCAAGTATTTTGAAGTTTTGAAGCAAAAAAATTTCAAAATTTCTGCCATTTCAAGTTTTTGAAGTTTCGAAGTTGTAAATTTTGTAAACTTTAAAAATTTTAGAACTTTCAAGGCTTTGGAAATTTCGGAATTTAATGGAATTGTGAAGTTTTGAGGAATCATAAAGCACTGAAGTTTGAAGTTTCGGAAATATTGTGACTTTTAAATATGTTGGAATTCCGAAGTTTTCGGAAATGTCCAAGGACTTCGAAGTTTTTGAGAATTACAAAGATTATAGGTTATTGAGTTTTGACATGTTCAAAGTTTGACATCGCTGGGAATCATGACTCCCAAATTGAGAATCACGTGGGAGTCGACTCCCAAGACTCCCATTTATCGGAGAGTGAATCGCCCCTCGTTCTGAACATTGTTTTTGAGTACATTAATAGTGTCGAAGTCTTCTTCCCTACCAGAAGCGCTAGAAGACGAGTCTCTTCCTCTTCTATGACACATTCCTGCCATTTCTATGACATGAATTTTTAAATTTTTCGTACAGAATTGGCGATTTTCGACGAAAAATAATGTCGACGAAATTTCCGGACAACTATGAAAAATCGCAAATTCATATAACCTGTTGGTTATTCGAGGATCATCCGGTGGAACTTCCATAGGGAAACAAGGAGGCGCGTAATCGCACGATTTTTTACAGTCGATTCCATCCCAAGATTCGCTGGATACTGCTGGCAAAGCATGATCCAAATCGTGATCCAGGAACTGTCCCCATTGCATCACCATGTGGGTTATTTTGTCGTCCGAAGTAACGTGGTCCGTGGAAATGAGGCTTTTCGATATCAGTCTTGCCGCTGGTTTTTTGAAGCCGTAATACTTCCTCGTTTTGTCCCAGCCTATTGGGTGAGATAAACCATTCTCGTAGATCGGCTGTAATACTCTTCTGAATCCCGTGTACGAGGCGCCCCATGTCGGATGCCGCAAGTTGTTGCACCTCCCGTTGATGCTACGGTATTTTCGGTGGAAACACATGTTGGCGCAGTCGTCCGCGCGACGGTGACCGGTGCAGCCGGAAAGTTTCTCGATTTCAGCCACCTGAATAGAGCCTTTGCATGAAAAATGAACTTGCCTCTAAAGTGGCTTAAATTGATTTAGAGGTTTAAAAAACACGCAGAAACATATTTTAAGCGACTAAAAATTAACTTTGCCTCTGAAAATCGAAATTGAAAAAGAGTATTATTCAAAAAGCTCCGAAACGGTCGCCATCTTGCCATGACGTCACTAGCCTGGGTAAAACGTCGAAATGTCAAAAAATATATGAAAACAGTGCAGTAAATCGACGATACGATGGACAGCGCG
>JAPYZK010004633.1:0-10605 GCA_030522785.1 Platygaster equestris
ACCTCCGAAAATTGAATTTTTTTCAAATTTTGGATTTATTACGAAGCTTGAGAGAAAAAAAATTTTGAAATGAATATATTCCGATTTTCAAGAATATAATACATCAATTAATAAATTTTTTTATAATTCCATAATTTCACTCAAAATGAATGACGACGTGTTTTTTGGATTTTGAGAAAATATTTTCAATACATAAGGACTTACACATTTTGAATTTAAATTTTGATAAGGAAGAAAAATATTCGGACATGGATTTAGATTTTGTAAAAATTTTATAGATTTTATCGACGTATTCAAATTCTTATCACTAAATATTCGAATTACATTTCGATTTTCTGGATTTTTTAAATTCTGAAATTCCGATGTAGAGTCTTTGAAAATTCGAATTTTCGGATTTTTTCTCAAATTTTGGGATTTATTACGAAGCTTGAAAAAAAAAATGAATTCTGAAATTGAAATGTAGTAAAATTTTTGAGCCTCGTGTTTCAATTTTTTGAGCCTCGTGTTTCAATGACCGACATTTGAAAATATATACATCACTTGATAAATTCTCTATAATTTCATAACTTGAGTCAAAATGTACGACGACGTGTTTTTTGGATTTTGGGGACATTATTTTTGATACACAAGGATTAATACACTCTAAATTTGAATCTCAAGAAGAAATTAAAAATATTTAAATATGGATTTATATTTCAAAAAAAATTCTATAGATTTCTTCGACATTTTTCACTGAACATCCAAATTGAATTTTGATTTTCTAGATTTTTTAATTCTAGAATTCCGACGTACAATCTCCAAAATTCAAAATTTTCAGAATTTTTTCAAATTTTGGGATTAATTACAAAGCTCAAGGAAAAAGAAATTTTGAAATAAATAAACCGTAAAATTTCCTCGTGTTTCAATTATATGTCCAATATTCGAAAATATCTACATCATTTGATAAATTTTCATAATTTTATAATTTGACTCATTTTTGTTTAAATCACAAGCAAAAATCGTCGACATAACGTCTTACTGTGCACCTTCGTCGCCTAAAACGTTGACAATCTACAATATTCTCAATTACATCCGATATTGCATTTTGATTGTTGATACGCAAGGGCTATTTCAAAAGCTATTTTTATTGGTGGATTATTGCGTTTCAGCCGGCGTTATTTATTTACAAATTATGTACAATCATTGCTAGGCGCTAGTATACCATCCTTCGTTTTCTTCTTCGCCCCCCCCAAACAGTCTCGAACAAAATTTTCCACCCATTTCGAAAAAATTATCCCTATAACGAAAATTTCGTACTTCCTAGGACGATAATAATTTGTGCGATATAAAAAATATAATCTAGTGATTTTTTGGTATCGATTATTTATTGCTGTTAAAAGTTCACGTATTATAAAATATAAAATCCTAACAAAAATTTTCGTATATTTTGATTTTCAGTAATTTTTCGCCTTTCGATTTTTTCATTGATTGCGGTGTTTTGGGGTGTTTAATCAATGGATTTTTCTCAGTCTTTGTCGTTTCCTAATTTCGGATGAGTGAATAATTTTTTTTAGATGCTGGATTTTTTGAATGGAATCTAAATTTCGTCAGGAGGAGGTTTTTTTATCGATAGTATTGTTATTTGGACAATGTTTCACGATTCGATAGTATATTTTGCTGTTGAGTATTCGAATTGTTATACATTCTGAAGTATCATTTTTGCTGGTCGCGAAGTGATAGGATGGTTAAGTATTTTATGATCTTCTAAAATAATACTTCAGATAATTGTGCGTTAGTCGTAGTGGTTTTTACATACAAGTGATGCATGTTGATGAAATGTGGGTAGTGTAGATTGGGTTGTTGGTATTTTGGGAAATATTTTGATAATTTTTTACGATTACGTTACTTTTTGACCTTTTGGGGAATAAAATGATGAACTTTTTAGAAACTTTGCGAGATTTTTGAATTGTTCGTAAATTTTTAGACTCCGTATTTGTTTGAAAACAAAATTTCTAAAAATTCTGGAAACTACATTCGGAACGTAGGAAATTCCTGAAACTTGAAAAGATTCGAAGATTTCAAGCTCCAAAACTGTGGAATTCTTTAAAATTTAAAATTTCGAAATTTCAGGTGTTTCAGAATTCGGAATCCTTGAAAATATCCAAATTTTTCGAAATACTTGGACACTTTTAAACTCTTCAAAATTCTTTAAAAATTCCCATTTTTTAGAAATTATTGGATATTTCCCGAAATTCTCAAAAACTTCCAAAATTGTTGAAATTGTTTGGAACTTTCTCGATTTTTCTAAATTCTTGGAAACTTCCAAATTTGTCAAAATTCTTGAAAACTTTCAAATTTTTCGTAATTCATAAAAACTTCTACATTTTTCAAAATTCTTCGAGATTTCCAACATTTTCAAAGTCCTTGAAAACTTCAAAATTCTGAAACTTTTTTTGAATTCCTAATTTTCCAAAACTTCCAAAACTTGATAATTTACCAAAACTTCAAAGTAGAAATTATAAAATTTTCGTAAATTCACAAACTTCAAAACCTTCGAGAACTTGACTTGAGAACTTCAAAATGCTTGAAAATTTCAAAATCGCAAAAATCCAAAAATTGGATATCTTCAGATCTTGAAGAATCCCAAAACTTCCAAAGTTAAAAACTTACATCTTCATAAAACCTTCGTTAGATAAAATTTGAACCACTATAAATGTCCAATTTCTTTAAAAACATGCATGCAATTTCTGATCAATTTTAAATCGACATTCAACCTTGCTGCGATTTATGTCTTTTTTTACTCAAAAAACTGAACGTTAGGAACATTTTTCTCGAATTCACAAAATTCTGGATTTGGTACAGATATTTTTACCTGATGTATAGATATTGCCAGAAAAAAAAAAAATTTAGAAAAAAAAAATATTGAGCGGAATAATCGACATCCATAAAAAATATCAACAACCCTCGAATGAAAATGAGTCTGTAAATGCCATTAGTATAGGTAGTTTTTCTCAAATCCTAAGTAAATCTACTCAGAAATCTTTTTTTTCCGAAAAATGTACTAAAAAAGAAATATCTTTTCAAAAGTAACTTCATTGCTGATCGTTATTGAAAAATTTTACCATCTCTGTACAATTCGATCATTTTAATTTTTTAACATTCAAATAATAATCGAAGCTTTTGTTTCATTGTACTATTATTGCATAATATACTTGTATTTTGACCAATTCTCGCTCAAAAAACAGATAATTTTATATTCTTTTACGAAAATACAAAAATATGTATGTAATTGCAAATTCATTACGAAACATTAAAAAAGAATACTAATGTCGGGGGAGGGGGGGGAGGAATTTTTCACATCCAAATCATACTTCGTGACGAATTTCAAGATAAGTAAAAAATTCAATGTTTTCAGTTTTGACCTCTTCATTTTGATGCAAGTTCGATATTTCCATTTTTGATTACTTGAATTTGTCAATTTTGATGATGTGATTCATTTAAATCGAGCTCAAGTGACTGAAAATGAATTTTTTCGATAAAATAATGGAAGTATTGAAAAAAAAAGATATTATTGGTCGAGTATAAAAGTTCCAATAATGTATCATCGTAGTATTCATTGCATCGTATGCTGGGAACATAGTTTAAAAATTTTGAAACACACGAGCGATACCATGATACTCATAAAACATCACTTCTCCGTCAATTTCCGATTTTTGTCATATAAATGATCATTAACACTCAGTTTATCGGAATTTATCCAAACTATCTCAGAAATAAAATGCATTCAATTCCTATTAAAAATCTGTAATTTCCCATCAAAATAAACTTTTCCACTGATGCCGAATGTTAGCTTATTAGAAATGGAATAACCTAAAAATTAGTACTCGTGGCAAGCGATGAATCGATATAAAGAAGAAATCCACAGAATCATGGTCGTTTTCGCATCGCATCTCTCACGGAAAAAACTCCTGTATTTTCCAAAGTATACCGAAAATTTAATCCTCCCCAAATTTTGAGCAAAAAATCCAGTGGAAAAATTAACAGTCCAGAAATCCTCAAATTGGATTCAAAAAACCTTTATTGTAAAAATTTTCCAGTTGAAGGTCGATTTTCGAAATTGAAGGTCGAAGGTCGAATCAATTTACCTCGGAAAACTCAGGGTCTGTCCTCAAATTCAGGACATACCCCAAACAGTTCCAGATTATCCTCAACCATCGAAAATTCCAACTTCCACTTTCAGAATTCATTCTAGAAAAGTTTCTTTTCCCCCTCAATCGAAGATAAACCCTGAAAAGGAGAAGTTTCCTCCGTAAGCGACGGAATAAAAAACAAAAAGCAAGTGCAACGTCGTCGTGACACAATTTTCCGTCGATCGCGTGACACCATTAAAAGCTAAACTTTGGCAATAAGAGAAAATGTACATCCTACGAAAACGTAGACGATTTTGGCAACACGAGATCGTTTCACGTGTCGCGAAGAAATGTAAGAAAGTATCAATTTATTAAAATCTAAATTTCATTTTGTTTCAGAGACTGCTGCCGAACTCGCTCGACCTCCGCCGATCGTTGTGCTTGTGGTAAGTCTTCGAGTATATGTTTTTTGTTCGATCATCGTATCTGGAACTGAATTCAAACGATGTGATTACGAACGTTGGAATTTTTTTACTATGTGTCGGGGGGGGGGGGGGTTAACATCAATTTGGGGGGGGGTACAAGATTGTGAATTACACACACGCGCACATACTTTCAGACTCGTTAAGGGATCACAGTAGGAATGAATATGAGATGATTTTTCGAATTATCGTCAAATTTAGAGTATGTTATGCAAAATTTTCGAATGTTTATTAAATGAACATTAATAACAATTTAAGGAATGAATGTGAAATTTTTTAGCGGATTATCATCACATTTAGAGTATGTACTGCAAAATTTCCAAATGTTTATTCAATAAATATTTATTAATATTCACGAGAGATTCTTTCATGGGCAGATTTCTTCTGAATGTTCATTTTGTAATTTCTTTAAGGAAATTGCTATCAATTTTGAGATTTTTAATTTATATCCCCTATTACCACGAGTTTTCGGAAAATTATATGATTTCGTTCTTTAAATACAGTCAAGTCTATGTTACGGTCGATTCTCTATCTGCGTTCTTTAGATACGGCAAAATCTCGAACAGAGTCCTTTTATTACAGTCGATTCTCGTCATAAATCCCATGATTCAGTCGTTTTTTATGAAAAGTCATGTTATACAGTCAACTCTTTGAACAGATCCGTGAAAGACAGTCAAGTCTTGAACCATATCGACCCTATATACGCTGAATTTGAGATAAAAGTCTTTAAAATTAAATAAAAACCTGATTCTAGTCCTTGAAATACAGTCGAATTCAGAAGCAAGTCTTATAAATACAGGTGAAACGGGATAAAAGTGTATGAAATACAGGCAAAGCCCGGTATAAATCCTTCAAACACAGTAAATTTATATGTGAATCTTTTAAATACGATTAACTCTCGACTGTCGATATAAGTCTTTTAAATACAGCAAAAACCCTTTATTAGCCCTCCAAGTACAGTCAACTTCGAGATGAATCTTCCAAATACAGTGAACTCCAGAAATAAGTCCTTCTGACACTGAATTGTTCATTCAAGTCTTCCGAATACGTTAAAATCTGGATTATAGCCCTCAAAATACAGTAATCTCTCGATATAACTCCTTGAATACAGTCAACTTCAGATTTAAGTCCTCTCAATACAGTCAGCGTCAGATAAAAGTGTATAAATACAGTCAAGACGCGGTATAAGTCCTTTGAATATAGCCAACTACACTACAAGTCTTCCAAATACAGTCAACTCTAGAAATAAGTCCTTTCGAAACGGTCAATTACCCGTCCAAGTCCTGTGAAAACAATGATTCTCTATTGAAGCTCTCGAAATACAGTCACATTCCATTATGAGTACTTCAAATACAGTCAAGTTCCGAAAAAAGTCTTCCATAAACAGTAAAATCGCGATTCGAGTCCTTCAAATACAATTATTATCTGGTTAAACCAATTTCCCACTCTCTCTTCCATTCCACTACTAAGACGTGAATCATGATCGCAAAAGTAAAAGTAAGCAAATATTCAATCGAAATGGTACTAAATATGTACAACGAATAATGGGATCCATGAATAAAAGCCATGCTGTACGTGATCAGCTAACCTGCCACTAGCGTTCGCGTTGGCTCATATTGCAAAGAGAAATCAAGACGAAACGTAGAAGCGATAGTGTCTTCGTGAGAAGTTACAAGTTACTCTCAATACCTTAGCGATGGCCGCCGATAATCTCCAACCTCCAGGTCCGAAGGTTCTCGTTTGCACAGCGAACAGAACGTGCACTGCAGGGTATTTTTAAAAGCTTCACGGAAGTCCCTGTTGTGCAGTGCTGGAAGTTTCGTTTTTTTTTTCATTCCGGAGAAAAATGGGGCAGGTTTCGATCAGGTTAATCAAAACAAGTCATACTAACCATAGATTATTGGATTCAGGGCACTATTCGTGTACCCAATCCAGAACAGCAGAGCGACTACGACGTCTGGGGTTTGGCAGGCCTCGCCGCATAACGATGTGGACAAGTACCTATCGACACAAGCGATAGTAGGACCAGGTCCATTTTTCGGAGAATGTAATACTCATGAAAATGTTCGGAGAAAACATTTATTGAGAGTATAACTACATATATCAACTTCCGAAATATGAGTATATGTGTATCAACTTACAAAAGTTCGGCTAGATTTTCCACTGGTTAGAGTTTAATTAGAACTTCCCGACGTACCAGTCAAGTATTTTTATTGACGTTTCGGTCCCTTTTTCGGGATCCTTTTCAAAATTCTGTACATAACTAAGAGCAAACTGAAAACTCGATTTTCAATGGAAATTACAGTATTACAATATTTTTCTCAATTCTTACGATTGTGTCAGTGCCAATCCTTCTCCATTTTCTCCATTTTTTGGTTGAGTGGGGTGGGGCATTATTACGTTTCTTTCTGGTGTTTACACGTTCGCTTTCCGATCGGCATTGACTCAATGTGCATTTGTGATTGTAGAGTGCGTTGTACATTACGATGTCGTTTAGGTTTAGAAGGGAAAACTTGAATCCGAGTTTATCAGTTATTCGATTGTAAGATATGTTTCATCCCTCTGTGTCTTCCATTTTATGAGCAGTTTTTTCCCCTTCTTTTTTGATATCTATAATCCCCGAGATAAGTGTTTTCTCGTAATTCGCTTCTTTTTCTGGAATTTTAATTTTGATGACACAATCGTAAGGATTGAGAAAAATACTGTAATATTGTAATTTTCATTGAAAATTGAGTTTTAAGTTTCCTTTTATTTATGTACAGAATTTTGAAAAGGGTTCCGAAAAAGGGACCGAAACTTCAATAAAAATACTTGACTGGTACGTCGGGAAGTTCTAATTAACTTCCAAATGGTTAATAGTTCGAGCTTAAAGTTTTTTAACTTGAGTTCAAACTTCAAGTTTTCGGTATTGACTTCAGCCTTGGGGTTTTGGAAGTTCATTTCTGGCTTGAACTTACAAAATTAAACTCCAAACTTGAAGTTTCCAAAACTTCGTTTAACCTTGAAGTTTCGTAATAAAATTTCCAACATTAATTTTCGGAACTGAAGTTCAAACTCGAAATTTCCGAATCAAAATTCTAACTTCAAATTTCTAAATCGAAGTTCAAACTTTGAGTTTCCAAATTGAAGTTCAAATTTGAAGGTATTAATATCAACTTCCATCGCGAAGTTTCAGAATTCAATGTCTAGCTCGAATTTTTGGAATCAAACTTCAAACATGAAGTTTCCAAATTAAAGTTCAAACATGAAGTTCCAAGTTGAACTTTCCGAATTGGAGTTCAAAGTCGAAGTTTTTAAACCAAAGTCCAAACTCAAAGATCCTAACAGCGAAAATCCCAATCCCTCTCACGGTCGAGCCCAAAAATCCCATTTCCAAAAAAATTGACCCAACATCCTCCCACCCACCATATAAAAAATGGTAACCAGCACGCTATGAAAGTGCCCATGATGATTCCTAACGTTCTGGCAGCCTTGTGTTCTCTCTTCATCTTGATCATATTCTTGTCCTTGGTGGGGGTGTGTATATGATCGTGGCTGATCTCGTTCAGCGTCAGGGTCTTGGAGCTCCCGCCACTGTTGAGCTCCCCGTTCAGGTTGTTGAGATCCTTGCTGGGCCTGTGGCTGAGTAGCATGGCGTTGCCCATTCGGCTGAGCATCTGCTTCTCTTGTCGATTCGCTTCCCTGAATATCGACAGGTACGTCAGCGTCATTATCGTGCAGGGTATCCAGAAGGATATGCTGGACGACAAGATCGCGTAGCCTTTGTTGACTTTGAACTCGCAGAGCTCGGGGTGCTTATGCCGGTGCAGGTTGTTCTCCTCCGTCGTGTACCAACCGTTGAAGATGGGCACGAAGGAGATTATCGCGGGGGATACCCAGCATGCGAGCAACATGTAGGCCACCACGCGTTTCGTCATCACGATCGGGTATTTCAAGGGCTCCACGATCGCGTAGTAACGGTCCACTGAAATGCACATCAGGTGGAGGATGGAGCTCGTGCTGAAGTAGACGTCCAGGGAGTTCCAGACGTCGCACATGAAGTAGCCGAACAGCCAGCGGCCTGTGACCTGGGGTGGAATGGGGTTTTAGAGATATTGGGATATTTGTGGGTTGAGATGATGAATGACTAGGGAATTAGGGAAGTCGGACGTGAAATGAATAGGTTCTGGGTCAAAAAAGACTATTCAAATCTGAATAGTAAACACGTGACTGATTCCAATATGAATGCCAGTTTAGAGAAAACCTTTTTGGAAACACCATACTGAATGTTCAAGTCATAGGAATGTTTTAATGATTGGAGCAATATTTAGAGACGACTTTTTAAAATTTTGTTTGATGACTTGGTGATAGAAAATAGTATATTTCTCAACGAGTGCAGAAGGAGCTTTTTTTACGAATGTGAAGTTTGCAAGACGAGCCGGAGGCGAGTTTTGCGAACACATTCGTTGGAAAAGCCTTTCTGCACAAGTTGAAGACTATATTTTTCCCAACAACATGGAGAAAATACGATTTTTTACGTTTTGAGCCGTGGAGAAAATGGCGTTTTTTTCACAGCGTTGGGAAAAACTTTTGTGGTAAGTCTCATTCTTGAGTGATGTCTTGAAATTTCGGAGATACTTTCAGTAGGTAAGACATTTTTTCGAGACTTGTGAGTATTTCGGGACGAATGAATCAGGAATTTTTCATTACCTGGACAGAAGCATTGAAAGACATCGCGAATAGGGCCACCTGTAAGCAAAATTCTGTTTTTTCAATGTCTTCCTGAAATTGTACGTTGATTCGGAAACGTTTTCGTGGAAAAGGTGATAACAATTCTTACTTTCGATGATAATTCATCGCAATTAACTTTATATCCAAGGACGTAGCCAGAAACTTCGTTCGGGGGGGCCGGGGGGGGGGGGAGGAAGGTGATTTTCGATTGAAATTAATTCAGCGAGTCTGAACATTAAAGTTTCATTAGGGAATTATGAAAATTTTCTAAATTCTCAGAGTTTTAAAAACTTTTTGAAATGTATGAAATGTTCGAAATTTTTGAAATCCTTGAAATTGTCGAAATTCTGTAGAATTTTGAAAAATTCGAAATACTCAAAACTTTGAAAACTCGCGAGATTGTTGGAAATCCTGGAGTGTTTGAAACTCTTGAAATTATGACGTTCATGAGAGTTTTATACATTCGTAAAATTTTTAAAATTTCAGTAATTATGGAAGTATTGTGAATTTTCAAAAAATTTTCATATGTCTAAAATTTCCGCAATTTTCGAAATTTTTTAATCGTCAAAATTCTCTAGAATTCGGAAATTCTCAAAATACCCCAAACTTTGAAAATTCGTGAAATTACTAAAAATCTTTGAATGTGGGAAATGTTCCAATTTATCAAGTTTTTCAGAAATTCGTAAAATTTTCGACGTTTAAATAATTATGAAAGTATTGTAAATTTTTAAAACTTTTTTGAATCTCTGAAATGTACGAAATTTTTGAAATTCTTGGAATTGTAATAATTTCCTAGATTTCAGAAATTCTCTATATACTCCATACTTCGAAAATACGTAAAATTGTTCAAAATCTTGAAACGTTGGAAATAATCGAAATTATCGAGTTTCTTAAAGTTTCAGAATTTCGTAAAATTTCCGAACTTCAAAGAATTATGCAAATGTTGGTAATTTCCAGATTTTTCAATACTTACAAACCTCTGAAATCTACGAAAACTGTGAAATTCTTGACATTTTTACAATTCCAATAACTATTTACTAAAATTCTTGAAATACTTCGAACTTTAAAAATTCTTCAAATTATTAAAAATCTCGAACTGTTACATGTTAAATGTTAAATGTTCAGTAAAATATTGTGAATTTTTGGAATTTCAGAAACTTGTTTAAACTCCCGAAATTTCCAAAATTCTTGAAATTCTGAAAATTTTTAAACTTGTAAAAACTTCTAAAATTCTCAAAATCCTTTAAACTATAAAAATTTGTCAAATTGTTGAAAATCTTGAAACGTTGGAAATGATCAAAATT
>JAPYZK010004634.1:0-10192 GCA_030522785.1 Platygaster equestris
GATTTATTAAATTTTTAAAGTTCCTAATTTTTATTTTCAGTTTTCGGCGTTTCAATGTATTTCAATTGTGTCAAATTTCTAACAGAATTTTTTGTTTGCAGATTAAACACACACGTAGAGCTGTACAGTGCTTTATCAAACGTCCAAAAAAATGGAGACATAATGGAAACGACAGAACATGATGATTATGTTGCAAAATTATTTCTTTTTGATTTCGAACAATCAGGAATCCATTTGCCAGAAAAACAGAGGCAATTAGTCGTGGAATTGAATAATTATATTTTACAAGTGTGTAATCATATTTATTTCCAAAATCATAATTGAAGTAATTTTTCACAGTATTTACAAACAAAACATTTTTTGTAATATTCAATTTTTCTCTTATATATGACTCAGTATAATTTTTTCAAATTCATTAAACTATTTTTTGAATCATTCAAATGATTTAAGAATCATTTATACTTCATTAGTAAATTATTTTCAGATTATTATGACATTTGTTTAAAAAATTAATTTGTTCAAAATTATTTTCAGATAGGACAAACATTTATGGCCAACGCAGCAGTACCTCGAGCTGCCAAAATTGAAGATTTCCCGAAGGAATTGCAAAGTCTGTGCGTAAAAATGTTTTAATGATTAATTATTACATGAAATATTAATAATTACTTGATGACAATAATAATGTACGTATTTTTATTTCAGTTTTTCGAAAAACAATGACGAAGTTCTCATTTCCTGTTCTCACACAGAAGTTTCGAATGAAAAGTACAGGGAAATCGCATTCAGGACATTTTTGCGACCTGATGAAAATCAGGACATTTTACTCAAGGAACTTTTGAAGTCGAGACATGCTTTGGCAAAAATTTGTGGTTTTCCTAGTTATGCACATAGGTATTTTGAAGATGTTTTAATATTTGAGTAAATTGCGATTTTTCTGGAACATTCGAGACAATTTTTGATGCATTTTGGAAAATCTGTTGGAAATTGTTGATAATTTTGGAATTCTCGAAATTTTGAATATTTTGTAACAATTTTAATTTTCAAAATCTGTAATTTTCAAATTGTATGAATATTGTGAGTATTTGGAGTAGAAATTTTAAGCTCCTTAGAATTCCTGGGGTTTTAGTGAAGTGTAGAAATCCTGATATTTTTGTGAATGTTGGAAAAAATGCTTTTCGAAAACTTTTAAATTATTAGAAACATTGTAGTATATAGAAAAATTTTGGAGGTTTTTTGTGAAATTTCATAAATTGTATTCCACCCCAAAATTCTTCAAATTTCCAAATTTGTAAAACTCTTCAATTTCTAGAATTTTGGAAGTATTTTCATTCGCTGAAATCACATTAAAAATTTACTGACTAACCTAACGTAAAATTTTCGAAAAGTTCATATTATTGAAACGATAGAAAAGGTAAATTAATGTTTTTTTATATAATAAAAAATACTATATATAATATGTATATAATAATGCAATTATATATAATAATATATAATATTATATATTATATAATGATATACAATATATATAATATATAATATAATACTATATGTAATACTATATATAATAAAAATATTTTATCTACATATTTTTTTCAATTTTTAGGGCGGTAAATGGGAGTACAGTTGAAAGGCCAGAAGTAGTGGTAGACTTTTTGAACATTCTCAGCGATGAATTAAAACCAAGAGCCAAAGAAGATTTTGACCAAATGCAAATAATGAAAAACAAAGAATGTGTTGACAAGGTTTAATTGATAATTAGTTATTTCATATTCTAGATTTTTAAAAAACTTGTAAAAATGTATATTCATTTGTAAAAAAAATATTTTTCGTTCAGAAATTTGACAATTTTTTCGAAATTCTCAGCCATTTTGATGATTTTTGGGAATATTTGTTACCAATTTTTTATCCGTTCGTAATTTGTAAACTTTTCTGTTAAATTTTTGAAACTTTCGAAATTTGACTTTCCAGTTTGAGATATCAAATTTTTGAATTACGATTTCTTGTATTTCCACATGTTTTCTCATTTTTACGTCTGAAACTTTTCATTTTTTGAATTTGAATGTAGAGTTTCTAAACTTTGAAACCCTCAAATTTAAGATAATTAAATTTCCCCATTTCCTAATTAATATATTCAAATCATCGAATTTAATTTAATTTTCATTTTGAAATTTCTTTTTTCGAATTTCAAAATTTTTCAACTTCGAAATTTTCAAATGTTCAAGTCTACAACTTCCAAAAATTCGTAAAGTTCTAATTACAAGTTTTTGTCTTACGAAGTTTCCAATCTTAATTTTCTTCTATTATGTAACAATTCGTAAGTTTACAACTAATCTTGAAAAATCGTAATTATTTCAGTTAATCAGGCCTTGGGACACAATGTATTTCACGTCGAAAGCGAAAAAAAGTTGGCTCCAAATTTCGGATGCAGCGTTTGCCCCGTATTTTTCTCTCGGGTCCTGCATGGAAGGCTTGAATATTTTGACCGAGTCCTTGTACGGCGTGACCTTGGAATCGCAACCCACGGCGCCGGGTGAAGTTTGGGCAGAGAATGTCTACAAATTGGCTGTGATCGACGAAAGTGAAGGGGAAATTGGCCACATTTACTGTGACCTTTTCAATCGAGAAAACAAACCGAAAATGGATTGTCATCTGACAATCAGAGGAAGCAAAGTTTTGCCAGATTCTACTTTTCAGGTGGGAGAATGGGAAATTTTTAATTTTAAAAACATTTTCTTTTTTCAATTTAGGATAATTTTCATAACTTTTGAAGAATTTATTGGAATTTTTCATCATTTTAGAAATGTTTTGAACATTTCAACAGATTTTTAATTATTTTTATCTTATTTTGTTTGACACAATTTAGTTGGATATAAAAATTGAGGAATTTTATTCCGAAAATTTGTAAAAATTTCTCTAGTTTCGAGAATTGAAAATTTTTGGAAAGTTCCTAATTTATTCCTGATTTGAGTTTTTATTTGTTAAGTTATTATTTTTATTTGAATTATTATTAATTTTTATTCCATTATTATTTATTTATTAAAAATTAGAATATAATGTAATTATTATAATTAGTCATTTTTCAAGATTATTATTACTTTTATTTATTAGAAAATTAGATTTTTCATCATGGGTACAATTGTTAGTCTCTGCATATTTTTTTACAATTTTTGATAATTTATATAACTTTTAAAGAATTTATTAGAATTTTTCATTATTTTAGAAATGTTTTGAACATTTCAACGAATTTCGAATGATTTTTATCTTACTTTATCTGACACAATTTAGTTAGATATAAAAATTTAGGAATTTTATTTCGAAAATTTGTAAAAATTTCTCTAGTTTCTAGCATTGGAAATGTTTGGAAAGTTCCTAATTTATTCCCGATTCAAATTTTTTTTTGTTCAATTATTATTTTCATTTGAATTATTATTAACTTTAATTTTATTAGTATTTATTTATTAAAAATCAGAATATCATGTTATTATTATAATGATTCATTTTGCAAAATTATTATTGCTTTCATTTATTACAAAATTAGATTTTTCATCATAGGTACAACTGTTAGGCTCTGAATATTTTTCAAGGGTTGACCATTTCATGTAAATTTGATTGTGAATTTACATGAAGATATACCCCCCCTTCCCCCTATATTTTCTTGATATTTTCGAAATTGTATATCTTCATTTTTTATTTCAGAATCCAGTGGTTGTGGTGCATCTTTCTTTAGCTTCCCCGAAATGGTCAAATATGTCACTTTTGTATCCAAGTTCAGTGGAAGTTTTGTTTCATGAAATGGGTCATGCTCTGCACTCGATGTTGGGAAGGACAAAATACCAACATGTTTCAGGAACGCGTTGCAGCACTGATTTTGCCGAAGTTCCTAGTATTCTAATGGAGTATTTTTGCAGTGATCCAAGGGTAAAATAAATTTTGAAAAATAGTACATTTCGCAACTAGTGGAAAAATGAGCTTCGAAAGAATTTAAGGTTTTTTTTACGAGCCTGAGGAAAATTATTCCACCAGTTGCGAACTTTATTTTATCTGAAAACGTGGAAAATTTACGTTCGAAAAATGAAAATAGTGTAAAAAGTACTCACTTTTTCCACAGCGAACATTTTTCGAATTATCTTGATTTCATACTCTCGAAGAAAGCCTTTTTCGCACTCGTTGAGAAATACACTGATTACAGGTCGTTTCAAAATTCGCGAAACACCACGTCACTGGAGAGGCCATGCCCAAACACATGCTCGACAAATTTTGCGCCATAAAAAACATTTTCCCAGCTTCCGAGATGCAGGGCCAAGTGTTCTATAGCATGCTGGACCAAACTTATCATAGCGGGGAGTTGAAATCTTCGAGCACGGAAATTTTGGCGGAACTGCAAAATAAATATTATGGTCTACCTTACGTTGACAATACTGTAAGTATTTTTTAGTATCAAGCAAAATCGAGGACATTTTTTCTAGCGATTTTTTATGATCTGATGTAACTTTTCCTTGAATTGTAATTTGAATAAAAATTTTCGTAAAATCGAATGATTTTTAAAAGTGAATTTTACGAGTTCAAAAAATACACTCTTATAAACAGTCAATTTTCCGATTATTAATAGTTGATTTTCTAATGAAAACACATTTTTTCAGACTTGGCAACTAAGATTCTCCCACTTGGTTGGATATGGAGCCAAATACTATTCCTATCTGATTTCTCGCGCAATCGCTTCCTGGATTTGGCAGACTTATTTCGAAAAAGATCCTCTGAGTCGAATCGCCGGTGAAAAATACAAAGTCGAATGTCTCGCTCATGGTGGTGGAAAACCACCTTCGAAATTAGTTTCCGATTTTCTCAACAAAGAAGCCAGTGCGGAAAACTTTGCGAAATCTCTCGTCATGGAAATCGACAACAGAAATAATCAGATGAATAGCATTCAAAATGCGTAATAGAATGTTTTGTAAATCCATTGTTTTGCAACTGAAAATGCTGTAAATAATGAAATTTCACCGATAGTTCGATTTTTAAGGTCGAATTTCTTAATTTAAAATTTTTGACTACTGATTTTGGCTGATGATCATCGACTGTTTGATTTTGTGAGATTATACGAAATTATTCATGTCACATTAAAATGTAAGTACATTGTTATCTGTATTTCATTTATTTGATACGGACCCCAAAATTCCAGTATACAGCCTTGGAGGAATTGTAAAATTTTGTATACGGGCTCCAACAATGCATTATACACGGCCCTGGACAAATCGAAAAAATTTTTGATCCTTCCCAGATGTTACTTTTTTACATCTCGAGCAAAATTTCCCATCATGGAAAATACCAGGAGAGCAGAGTTCAAAAGAGGTATCTCAGAGAATCATATAAATTTCGTCACATTTGTATCAGGAGCATAGAAGTTCACACGAGATATTCGTTGATTTCATCAAAAATTTACAGGAGCTAAAAAATTACATTGCTAAAAAATTTCACGCGGTAAAATTGTGTGGCTTTGTATCAGGAGCATAGAAGTGCATAAGAGGTATTCGTTTATTTTCTCAAAAATTTCAGGGGACAAAATTTTGTCACTTTATATCAGGAGCATATACATTCATAGGAGGTATTCGTGTTTTTCAAAGATTTTGCGCGATTGTAAAAATTTGTATTCGATCCTTAATTTTGTAACAGGAAAATTGTGAAATTATAGGAAGTTACAGTTACCTGACAACACTGCAGAGAACTTGAAAAATAGATCTTGTTTACACATCAATCGTGTACCCGACGCTCACCGATGTTTTTTGAGAATTTTCTACAATTTTTACAGCGCGTATACAAAATTTTTTTTCCAATTTTTCCAGGGCCGCATCATGCATTTGGGGGCTCATGAATTGATGAATGCAATTTTTTCTCGTCATATTTTATTACAAGTATGATTTTCTTATTTATGTACAATCTTGACAAATCCTACGAAATATTACACAAAAATAAGTTGTCTATTCGCTTAAGCTAAACGCAGTACAAAGTAAGTCGCGAGGAAATTTTTCGTCGAATCGTCTTTGTAGACTAGAATTCGCCGAAATTCTCGTCTCCATTTTTTCTTCAATGAATACCGAATTTCACTGCACTGCATTTTTTTCGATATTCGACGTCACGAAAATCGCCATTAGCCGTCAAAATCAAGCGTCAACAACAACAAAAAAAAAATTATGTTGATACAAAAAAACGATTTTTCTTAACAACGAAACGTCCCGATTTTCGTTGCGTGTATCAAAACCGCGGTGTCTAAATAAACGTTCTACCCCGG
This sequence comes from Platygaster equestris, assembly GCA_030522785.1. Lineage (NCBI taxonomy): Eukaryota > Metazoa > Arthropoda > Insecta > Hymenoptera > Platygastridae > Platygaster > Platygaster equestris. Next base: position 6,284 of record JAPYZK010004634.1, read on the forward strand.
GAGTGTAACAAATGACGATTTTTCAATCGCCGATCGTTTTTTTTTTTCTGTAAAATATGGTATTTTTTGCAGTTATAACTATTCCACAAAAAAACATTAGACAAAACTATACAAGTCCTTCGACGCGCACTTACATTCTAGGATTAAGGCGATGTGGAACTTTAATGGATTCCCAACTTAAAAATCAGCGATTTTTTATAAATAAGTAATTAACTTCTCAATCACAATTATAATTGTGCATATAGATTTTATATTTACTAGAGACTGCAATATTTCGATCGAAAGTTCGTTAATTAACGGAAAAAAGTTGACAAAATTTTACAAAATGATGCGTAGAATACAAAGACAAAAAAAATGGAAAACATCCAGATTTATGCTCGTAAAATTAAATTAGGAATCCACGCAGGTTCTACGTTGCCTTAAAAAACGTCAGAGACGTCGCAAATTCGCGATGACGTTATTTACGTGAATTATTGCTAAGCAAATAATCTACAATTCTCGATTTTTTGGCTTTTTACGTCCAAGCGACATCAAGGCGAATTCGTAACTATTTTTCGTTTTGCCGCAGTAGCTGTAATTTCGTTGTCATTGAGGTTGTAAGTTGGAAGACTTTTCTATTTGGATTTCAAAATGTAATATTTTCAAACTTATATATTTTCCAAAATAAAAGCACGAATTGGGAAAGTTCAAAGTTTCTCAAAACTTCAAATTCATGAGCTCAAAAATCCAAAAACTATGACAGCAAAAAAATGAAATTTCAAAAATTATATTAAACTTTCCACAATTCGAAAATTTTGGCAATCTGAATGTGTAAATCTGGAAATGCGAAAAATTCAATATTTGGAACTTGAAAATGTATACTTCAAGTTCAAAAATTTCAAAAACCCCCAAAAACGCAATTTACAAAATCCTTGATATTCATAAAATTTTTAATTTTGCGATTTATTCGCGAACTTCGAAATTTTAACATCAAGAGCTGAAAACCTACCTTTAATAATTGAAAATCCTAATTAACAAACCTTAAAATTGTAGAATTTTGAACTGTGGTAACTTCGTACTTCGAATTTTCACAAACTTCAGAATCCGAACATGTAAATTGAAGTCCAATAATGCCTATAATTTATTATACTATTTTAAACTTCATAAATACACATTCAAATCTCCAAAATCGCTTATTCTAAATAATTAAATAACTCAAATATCTTTTCAATCCTACATCTCCAACACCAACAAAATCGCGACAAAACCAAAAAATAATTCCAAATTCGTCCTAATCCCTCGAAAAAAAAAGAACATCGAGCAGCATTTGATTACAAATCTCTTGCCGAGTAAAAAATTGTCGACGTCGCGGAAAATATTACATAGCGCCACAAGTTGCAAAAGCGACGAATTTCACGTTCCTAAAAAAATCTCTCGCTTTTGCAACATACACCCCACAAAACTTCCTCCATAATCCGCACTGAAAAATGCCAATTTCACCACGAGCTTCCTCACTTCTACCCTTAATTGGTCACTTCCCGCCCATAAAACAGTGGCAAAAACTGCCATTTCCAGCGCGGATTACGGAAACGAAGAAACAATTGTTTTTCGAGTACGAACAACACCCAAACACGCTGAAACGGGTATGATTATCTTCTTCGGACCAGAGTTCGAAATGGCGAGAAAAAAGGAAATCCGAGTTTTTCGTTCCTTGGGGTACAGGAAAAGAATTTTCCGACTTTCTCCCAACGAGTCGATGATTACGTTAAAGCCGATCGCGACGCGTCGATAGCCTCCGATGATTTTGCAAGTGCGCCGACACTGACTTCGAGAAAAATGAAATCGTTGATCAGCTTTGGGATACGACTGTGGTTACGCGACGTAGTTGTATTGATTAGCGTTGTCTTTGTCTCGTTCCATGTAATCTCGGTCGATCAACGATTCGATGCGTTTTTTCAAATCCGCAGGCTGCAAAAATTCCATTAAAATCATGTATTCCGAAGGTCCAACGAAATTCCAAGGAATTGATGGGTTTTCGAACAATTTCCATGATTCAAAGAAAAATTCATGTTTTTCGATATTCCCAGTCAGTTTCGTTATTAATTGGCAATTGAAATGGTTTTTACGAAAAAAAAATCCACCGAGCCGGGAATCGAACCCAGGACCTCCCAATTTCATGTCGGGTGCTTTTGGGAAATTGGGAGGTCCTGGGTTCGATTCGCGGCTCGGTGAATTTTTTTTTTTTTTTTTCTCGTAAAAACCATTTTAATTGCCAATTAATAACGAAACTGACTGGGAATATCGAAAAACATGGATTTTTCTTTGTATCAACAACCCAGTGATAAAGAAACGTTTTCAATTTCCATGATTATCAAAAATTTACCAAAGGTGAAAAAAGTACTCTCGAAAAATGACAAGAAGTGGAAAAAATACGCACTTTTTTCATAGCGTTGGATAATAGTTTATTATAGTACGAGTTGAAAAAGCGACCGATTTTGAATGATTGTGAAATTAGTGGTATTTTTCTATAATTCGAAAAAAATCGTTATTTTGTCCAATATTTTGCACTAGTGTAAAAAAAGTAACTGATTTTTTCACGAGCGGAAAAGAAGTTTTTTTACACTAGGACATTTTTACATAATTATGAAAAAAATTTTTTTAATAATTTTGTGTGTACTTTGAAAATTTCGAAAAATACTATTGATGTTATAATTTGTACATGGCTAAATAAAAACAAATATACGTAGTATCACGCAAAAATTTTTTCACCTTGACTGGAAATTTGAGCTGATTGTACAATTCGCTGATGAGAAGATTGTGTGTGAGCGTTTTTCTCATTTTCATGGTCCTAACGATGGCTGCATCTATTTGGTACTGTCTATCTTGGTAAACTCTTTCTTCCGTCGCTTTTTGTTCTTCGTTCTGGACAAAAAATATTCATTTTCAACATTTGAAATTTGTTACAATTCGAAGAATCTGAAATGGACTGCCAAAAAACAGTCGAAATCAACTTTAAAACCAATAAATGATGAAAAAACAAACAAAAAACCAAATTCAACCTACTTAAAAATGATTAATTCAAGAAAATCCCTACTTGATCAGATCATTCATCAATTAAACCATTTATATTAGTTATAATCATTTTTCAACTATTACTTATCATAATTACGATTTTTATTACAATAAAAATACGTAATTATGTATAATATATAAATTAACATAAAAAATATATACACTAAAATCATAATTATAAATAAAGTTGTGGTTATTAATCATTTATTCTATAATTTATCGAATATTTATAAAAATAAAATATTAATTTCCACGCAATGAGAATGTTCGAGTAATAAGAATAAAATATACATAATTTAAAAAATTAACTACTAATCAAAAAAATTATTCTTACTGTTTCCTTCATTTGAATTTGATTGATCTTTATTCTAAAGAGTTTATGCACAAATTCCGAGTTGAAAACAAAACGATCGTTGTCTTCGACGTCTTTCCCACGTGGACTTTTTTGGAGAACTCTGGCCTTGCCACAAGCCAGCGATTGCAAAGTTCTCCTGAGTTCTCCAATTTCAATATTCGTCGCGGTTTTTATCTCTTCAAGAGACAAATTGTCCGCGTCGTTGAACAAAATCAGCACCAGTGCTTGGAACAACGAAACTTGCAGTTCTTTTTTACCCTGCAACAAAGATTTCGTTTAGATTGTATTCATTTTTCTTTACATCGTACATATTTAAAATTCTACAATACGATATTGACACCTTTTTAAATTAATTTGAAAACGTTTATTTTTATCACTGGGTTGTTGATTCAAAGAAAAATCCATGTTTTTCGATGTTTTTCGATGTTCCTAGTCAGTTGTTGTTTTAATTAGCAATTGAAATGTTTTTTGCGAGAAAAAAAATTCTTTGAATTAAACTTGAA
>JAPYZK010004635.1:0-10713 GCA_030522785.1 Platygaster equestris
ATACCATTTTAATCATTTTATGAGGTTCTAGCTCAAATTTCCTTGAAAAAAAAATATTTAGAATTTTTTTCGAGGCAGTGGGATTTGAACTTGCGACCTATGCATCAGAAATCTGATAGTTAACTTTCTTGTCCATCAAATCTATGTCAATCTGGATGCTTATTTTCAATTTGAGTTGAAGAATTTTCAAATCCTATAAAATCATATGTTTTTACGTCTTGTAATTGCTTTAGGAAAGTTTTTTTTCATAAAAATATGGAACTTTTTATACAAATCGCGAAGTTTTAATAAAAATAAAGGTTTTATCAAAAATTTTGGAGGCTTTCAATTCTTTTTATAAAAAAACAGATGAATTGTATGAACATTTTGACAGATTTTATAAAAAAATTTTTTTTTATAAATTTTTTATAAAACCTTATAATAATCACAAATTTTATGTAACTTTCATAAAGTCGACCTTATGAAAAAACGAATTTTTATAAATAATTCGCTGATTTTATAAAAATTTTTCCTATTTTCATAAAAACTACAATCACTAGGGATGGACAAAAAGTAATCCACGTCTTGTATTTTCAGTCGATCCAGGAGCCAGTCAGAACCCAGTCTCTGAAATTGTTGGGCGCTGTAGTATCTAATGCAGAACACCTGGTATTTCCCCACATGGAAATCGTCGCAGTCGCATTGCTCGCAGGAATGCAAGCTCTGGATCATCAAATAGCTTTTCACTCTTGCCGAATCGTGGAAATCGTGTCGACTCGACTCAGCACTCCAGAATTTTCCCACCTTGACCCGTCGATTTTCTGGAACCCCATTTTTGATAGGGTCGTCGCTTTGGCGCAGCATTCCCAAGTATTGTTGCGAGAGGTCACCTGTAATTGTTTGAGTAGTTTGGGTCCGAACATGCTGTCGCGTCTTCCAGTATGTTGAATCGTAATAATTGTTGATCATAATGTATGGCAATTATAAATTATAAATGATTTATTTATTTTTTGCAGAGTCAAAAAATAATACTGATCGTCACAATCTTGTTGAGTTCGGCCCAGGACGAAGAAAGTGCAGTAAGAGCTGCGGGAATTCGAGCTCTGGGAGTTTTAGTCTCGACGCCGATCATGGGAGAAGACGCTGGATTTTTGATGGATTTGATGGATGTCGCGTCTCGTGCCATGAAAGATGAAAATCTCGGCGTTCGAGTGAAGGCGATTTGGACTTTGGCGAGCTTGTGCAATTGTCTTTTGCACCGAGAGTAAACAGCGTTTATTGGTTTTTCCTTGGAAAGGATTTTAGTAATTTTTCATAATTCTTCTTTTCTAAATTATAAAATTATTAGCATGGGCAGAATTTGCCCATTTGTACATTTTTAGTTTATAACGTGCATTAAAAAATTTTCGACCCCCAAACATGAATACTTGAAGTTGAAAATTCTTGATATTCGAAATTCAAATCCTTCCGTTTTGGAAAACAGGAAATCGTTCTTTCATACTTAAATCGACAAACAATTTTTTTCAGGTCCAATATTCAGACAGAGCCAATTTCTTTGGAGACGATCATGCCAAAACTGTACGAAATAAGCGTAAACGCTACAAGGGACAACAGCAAAGTCAAAAGCAATGCTGCGAGAGCGATTGGGACTATTCTGGCTTTGAACTCGGAGAAAGAAATTCTGAAAGATACGAGCGAAGGTCTGAAGGCTTTGATTTCGTGCGCTTCAAAAGGGTGCGATATGAAGGTAGTAAATTTTCAAGTTTGGTAGCATTTAATGTGGCTCTGTTAGAAAATTTGTTTGTCTTCCATCTTTATTTTTCATGCTTATGAAATTTGTTTTCAAACAGTTGAGGTGGAACGCTTGTCACGCTTTAGGACTGGTCCTCAGTCGAAAACCGGATCTCATTCTACCTCTTTCGTGGAAGGTAATGACATTTTGAAGATGAGAATATCTACATTCAAGTTTTCGCAAGTTTTTCTTTACCGAAACGATTCAACGTCATAATTTATAAGTAATGAAAAATGTTGCGATTTGAATTTTTCAGGATCAAGTTTTTCCAATGTTGTGCAATTTAATCAGCGACTTCCCAAATTTCAAAGTGCGCATAAATGCGGCCTGGGCTCTGTCCGTTTGCACTTCTTTTGGTAAATACATTCCAATGATGTGGAAAAGTATAATTTTGGCATTAGAAAATTCTCGAAACGTGCCTAATTATATTGAGTACGCTCATCACGATAGTCTGGTCCAACAGGTATTTTATTTAAAAATGAGAGGATAATTTGAAAATTGTTATCTATTTTATTCGTTTATATTTTTTTTCAGTTGTGCCTTGCATTGTGCCATGTAATTCTTTACACGGAATTGAATGAAATAAGCTTGATTTGGTCGGAAATCGGGGAACAGATAAAAGATGTTTCACCATTTATTCAGCATTTTCAAGTGAGTTTTATTCATTATATCACGAGTTTGAGATTGAGAAATATTGAAAAAAAATTTTTTCTTAGTTTCATGTGCTGCCAGAAAAATCAGGTGATTTAATGAATGCTAAAGTTCATTGCGAGAATTACTTGAAATCTGCAAGTACTTCGAAGGAAAAACAAATTGCCGAAACTTTGGTACAATTGTTTGAAAAAACTAACACTTTTGATAACGTTGATACTTTTTCAATTTGATAACTCACGTTTATTTTTTTGTATTGTTTATTAAAATAAAAAGTTTTCAATAACTTATATTTACATAATTATTTTGTTTGGAGTGTTATTTTATTTCTATCATGTAATCAAGTCGTTTTTCGTTTGTTCATCATTATTTTTGTCACTGGCGTTTTTTGTTGACTGGTCTTTTTCTTCATTAGCCGACACAATTTCCTTGTCTTCGGTATCGCTTTCATCGGAATCTTCATCTTCTATGCTGTTTTTTGTTTTCGTTTCTTTCTTCATTTTTTTCTTCTCCAACTGTTTTTGTTTTTTCTTCAGGCGTTTTGCTCGTTTTTTTGATGTGGCTTCTTCTGCTTTTTTTTTATTTTCTTCCAGTTTTCGATGATATTCTTCATCCAAAAGTTCCTAGAGACATAGAAATTGAATTTCTGTGATCATTGAAAACCTTTATTTTGGTATGACTACTTATTCTCAAATTTTACTGTCAAAATAAACATACTGAGTAATTTATACAGTATATAAAAATATACCTTGTGCCCTTTTTCTTGAATGTATTTTTGTCGCGAATACTCTTTACGCCTCAAATGTCTGTAAACATGAAATTCTCCACTTCCTGCACCAGCACTACTTCCCATCACATTTCTGACGAATTCTGGTGCATTTGGATGGTTTTTTTCTTTTGGACCACTTGGTATTAAAACTGGCTTTTCCTGGTTCACAACAACAACAAAAAGTTATTTAAAAAGAAATGTACGTAGGATTTTTAAATTAGGCATTGACTCACTGGATTTTTCATCAGTTTCATTAGTTTCAAACGTTGCAAGTCAACGGCGGTTTTTGCCACGATTGGCTTTTCTACTACTTCCTCTTCATCTTTCTGTTTTGCAGACATAACTTCTGAATGTCAGCTTTAGATGTATTGCAAATTGATCGTTATTAGAACGTTTTAAATTGAGAAAAACATTTTTAACAGAGATAAACGTCAATCAACGTACAAAACAAACAGTAATAATATCCGTGAAGTTAACCCAAGTTAACCGAAGTTGTGTTCGATATGAATAAATATCGAATATCGATATTATAAACGACAGTCCAATTATTGGACTGTTTTGGACTGTCTGATTGGACTCCAAATTGGAGTCTCCAATACACTCGAACACTCGAAGTCACTTGACACACAGCCTTTTAGAGCACACGCTTGCTAGACGCACGAAATTCTGCTCACGCAGCGCACAAATTTTATTTCCATAGACGATGGAAATGGCATTTTTGCGATTTCGGGTCGATTAATTATTTTAATTGAATTAAAATAATTAAATGACATTTATGAATGACATTGTTCACACCTAGTTCACACATTGTATTGCATTGTATTTGTGGTGTTGACAGTTTTACCAACTGAGAAGGCGTAATCGTCGTCTGCTAGTGTGGTGGCAGTCTGTGATCGTCAATGTCGTCATTGGTCGTCATCTCCAGGGGGTGTGATAAGCAGTGATAAGGACGCATGATAACCTATAGTAACATATAGCAACCTACATAGAGAGTGTCCACCAGCTCCGTCTTTCCCGTGGACGCACTTTTTTTTCTTCCACAACTTGAATCTCTGACTATTTACTTGCATTCGGCCTCAAGCAAAGGGGAAAAATGCAAGTGAATCTGTGGAGTTTAGTCACCGCCTCCGTCAGGGTGAGTTTTAATTCAGTCGGTCACAACAATGCTTGTTTTGCATTTTTGGCACTCTTGACTTTAAAAATCGCATTTTTTGTATTTCTTCGTGTTTTATTATTTGATCTTTGCGCGATTCAACTATTTTCGTGTTTTCATCCATCGCTTGAGTGGTTATGTCATTTGGAAAACGTCACACGCACACATCCTGAGATTTAAGTGTGTGTACGTATGTATGTTGGTTCTTGAATTTTGAAAGTATAAAATTGAAATTAAAAAACCGTCAACATAGCATATTTTGAGTCACAACAAAATAAAATTGCGAATGTTGTAAACTTTAGAAGTATTCTTAGTAAATGTATAATTTTACAGTTGGGAATTTCAGAATTGAATATTGTACTCGAGAATCAAAAAGTCTCAAATCTAATAATTTAAAAATTTTTAAGTTTTTAATTGATAGATTTGAATCTTCAAGGTTGAAAGAGCAAATTTTGTAGCTTATAATTCAGAAAATAATGATTATTTGCGCAATTGGTGAATCCAATTAAATAATATTGGAGATGTGGAAATTTGAAAAGTCATAAATGAAAAATTCATAATTGTAATTGTAATCATAACTGATAACTGTAATTGGAATCATAATTGTTACAATTGTTCAAGCAGCCAACATGCATGAAGCGTGTAGCCGGGCCAGTACTGCAGCAACAACAGCGAAGGTACGCGAGCACTTTGGACGCGGACATAGTGGTAATAGGAGCCGGTCCCGGAGGATATGTAGCTGCCATCAAAGCTGCCCAACTGGGCCTTAAAACCGTATGTGTCGAAAAGGACCCCACCCTTGGCGGCACCTGCTTAAATGTCGGCTGTATCCCTTCAAAATCCCTACTTAACAATTCTCACTATTACCACATGGCCCACAGTGGTGATCTCAACAACCGAGGAGTCATAGGTATGCACGCAGTACTGGCATACAAATTAAAAAGACACTCGTGTCTGTTCAGCTTGGAACAATCAACGAAAACAATTTTCTCCTGAAAAAGTATTTTGGAATCAATTTTGTTTTTTTGTGACAGTGCAAAATGTGCAGCTCGACCTGCCCAAACTTATGGAGCAGAAAAGCAATGTAGTCAAAGCCCTGACATCCGGCATAGCTGGACTTTTTAAAAAGAACAAGATTGAGTGGGTAAAAGGCCATGGCAAGATCACGGGAAAGAACCAGGTCAGCGCTTTGGGTCCTGATGGCTCTCCCAGCACCGTCATCAACACTAAGAACATACTGATTGCCACAGGCAGCGAGGTTACACCATTCTCAGGAATCGCCATTGATGAGGAGCAGATAGTGTCCTCGACAGGGGCGCTTTCGCTCAAGAAAGTGCCTGAAAAGCTCATCGTCATCGGCGCCGGGGTCATTGGCCTTGAGCTGGGCTCCGTCTGGCAGAGGTGAGGTTTTTTCCAGAATTTTGGAAAATTTGGAAAAACTGCAAACTCGCACGCAATGGATGAGTATTTATTCAATTTTTGAGACTCATAGGAAATTTCACAAAAATTTGTACAATGTTTTGAAATTGTTTATCACTTGGAGATATTCATTAACATTCATATTCTGTAGAATTTTTAGAAATTCGGAATAACTTGAACAACTACAAACTTGACTTTTACAGGCTCGGTGCCGAGGTGACAGCTGTTGAGTTCATGAGCACCATCGGTGGTGCAGGCATTGACAACGAAGTCAGTCAAACTTTGCAAAAGGTTTTGTCGAAGCAGGGCTTGAAATTCAAGCTCGGCACCAAGGTGACAGCGGCCGAGAAAAGTGGTGGCCAAGTGCAGGTCTCTATTGAGGACGCCAAGGACCCTGGCAAGAAAGAGACCATGCCCTGTGATGTACTCTTGGTTTGCGTCGGCCGAAGACCCTACACGCAGAACCTAGGCCTTGAGGATATGGGCATTGAAAGGGATGAAAAGGGTAGAATACCAGTCAACAACAGGTTCCAGACTGTGGTGCCCAAGTGAGTTGGATAAATTCAAAATATATAATGTATATAATATATAATATATATAATAAATAAAAATATATAATGTATAACATGTCATATATATTTTTGGAATTGAATTCACTGGATGCTATAATTTGTGAAATGTTAATAAAAAATTAGTTCTTCATATAAAAATAATTTGAGTCGAAGAACTTTCAAGGTAAAGATTTCGAATCTATTATAGCCTTCAGAAAAAACCAATTTCGATAAATGTGTATGTGTTTGCGCCATCGTTGGCGAAATTTATAATTATGCTTATCACACAAATTTTGGTTTTTCTTTTTACTCTCAGTCTCATGACAAGTTTTATACTTTTTCAGTATTTTCGCCATTGGTGATTGTATCCACGGACCCATGTTGGCACACAAGGCCGAGGACGAGGGAATTATCACGGTCGAGGGCATTGCTGGCGGTGAGTGTAAAAATAGTGTGCTGAAATTGTGAAACTCGCTCCTGGCTCGTTTTAGAACTTTATGTCTATCAAAAATTATTGTTTCACTAGTTGCAAAATCGACTGATTCCTGTCTGAAAAATGGGTAATTATCAAGCTTTTTAAAAATAATAGGTGCAGTACACATTGACTACAACTGCGTGCCGAGCGTAGTGTACACGCATCCTGAAGTTGGCTGGGTAGGCAAAACTGAGGAGGACCTGAAGAAAGAGGGAATCGAGTACAAAGTTGGCAAGTTCCCATTCATGGCCAACTCTAGGGCCAAGACCAACATGGAGACTGACGGATTCGCCAAAGTGCTGGCTGATAAGAGCACTGATAAGATTTTGGGCGTGCACATGATTGGGCCCTCTGCCGGCGAGCTCATCAACGAAGCAGTCCTTGCGATGGAGTATGGCGCCAGTGCCGAGGATGTTGCTCGAGTTTGCCACGCGCATCCGGTTCGTTATTTTTTTTATTCTTTGAAAATATTGTTCATACTAGGGTTACCATATTTTTCCCAAAAGGAGGAAGAAGGTCACTACAATATTCTTTGACCTCATTTAATGCGGGATTATTGAATTTTGAATAATTAAAAGCATTTCATGTCTAATAAATTCACTTTATTTTTACTAATCACTTCTTGATTTCATATAAGAATAATTAAAAGTGATTGTAAAAGTATCATTGAAAATCTGCAAGATTTGACGTTTTAAACTTTGCAGTTATAATTTTCAGTGACGAGTATTCAATTGAGCAAAATCGATTCAAAAGAAAAGAAATTGAATAATTTTCAAAACAATTTCTACATTTTGGAAGGTACATTGAAAACTCGATAAAGACCATTTTTAGTGAACAAAAATGAAAATGAGAAAAAAGTGGAATTTGATAAGGTTATAACGATGTTATAACGATGTTTTTTATTGCAGACGTGTTCCGAAGCGCTAAGGGAAGCGCACCTTGCGGCTTACTTTGGCAAACCCATTAACTTTTAACACCGTTTTGTTGTCCGGTCGAGTATTGAGTGTGTCCAACATTTGGAAACGCGCCGTAGTCTTGATCTAGTCCAAGTGTCAAATCGAGACGCGCTGCGCTCCAAAAGTGTTCATCGTCATCGGTCACTGAAAACGCGCGAATCAATTGCTGTAAATACAAAGTAACGAAATGATTGATTCGACGGCGTGCATTTTGTAAATGGACCGCATGGACCATAGATCCTTCGTATTTATTGAATTTGACATAAATAAACAGGTATGACACGCCGTGACCGCTGCGCGGGGCCGTGGAGACAGAGCAATAATTGTGAAGCTCATTATTTCTATTCCAATGCCTCAGTTATCTTTCGGTTCGAAATTAGTGGGAATAATTATTTGAAAATTCAAATAGTTTCTTTATTATTCAAATTAGAGGTAATGTGTACATTGAAGAAGTAGGAATGTGAGATATAGATGACATTTTTGAACTTGAATTGCAATAAAACTTCCTCGATTCCTGTATTCCCAAATTTTTATTTCTATCTTTTGGAAAACTAGATTTTGGAATTTTTGTATTTAACATTTCTGGATTTAGAAATTTCATCTTTTTCGAGTAATTTTGGTGTTCGGGAATTTAAATGTAAATATTACATTTTTATTTCTAGTTAAAAACCGTTTGATTCTTTAATTTGTATATTTTCTTCACTCTAACCTCGAAATTGGTACTTCAAATGTATTTTTCGGCTAGCGCGAAGAAAAGTACTGTGTTGTGCACGCTGGCAATTTTCGATTTTGACGAAATGATTGCGGCACTCGCCTTCGGCTCGTGCCACAACCCTTCATTGTATTCAAATCACCAATGCCAGCTTGCACAACAATGTACTATTAATACAACAGTCATAGTAAAATAAACATCAAAAACAAGGAGGATTTTATTCATACGGATTTTTCCGTGTGGATTTTTTTCACACGGATTTGAGTTCTAAATTTGAGAGTTAATCAATATAGTTTTTAGGATTTTCAAAATTTTAAGTTTATTTGATACGTTATTTGGCTGGTGCAGAGGGTTCGATAAAAGGTGGGCCGAGAAAAAAAACTAATCAATAAATAATAAATATAATAACAATTATAACTACTAGATGAAGTTTTTTTTACTCCGAGCCATTGATGAAAAAAATTTTCGACACAAAATATTTGGAAAACGGCGGTAGTTTTAAATTCAAATTTGGCAGACTGTACCGCGCGCATGCGTCGAAAATTGTGCTTTTTTCTTTCTCTCTTTCGCACACGCGAGACGGCAAATCGCCGCTAGAGCAAGCGAGACCGCGTATTCGCGCAATTTCGCTCAATTCGCATCCTTTTCCATCGTGATAATTTGTCTAGTTCTCGGAGTTCTCTCTCTCCCACGCGACACGATTGCGCACGATTGCACGAACCGCGGCGCGCGTGCAATGGTGTCGGACAGTGTCGGAAAAAGAAAAAATAAAACACACCCATCTGAATGCCCAAATGTTTGTGTTTTATGTTTTCAAAATTGTCAAAAGTGTCTCGACGTGCCCACCTTTCGGTTGTTAATGCTGTCGCGAAAGTAATCAAGTGAAAATATGTAGTGCCGGCAAAATGTGGACCCCTACCAAAGCCACAAAATACGGCGTCGGTGAGTAGCTGTGCATTTGGATATATTTCGAAAAACATGACAACTGTCTCAAACGTCTGAAAACAACTGTCAAAGTGTCACCTGTGACACTGCATTGTTTTTCAAACAATTCAGTGGCGAAATTCACGGAATTTAGTTATTCGACTAAAACACGATTTTCAGAAAAACCGGATTTTGCTAGTCCTTTTTTTCCATGGAAGGAATGTCAACGGTTACCAGCATTTTCTCGGAAGAGTTTTTCGTGACATGTTTATTTTATATAGTTTTTTTGACTGCTGGTGACCGTAATCAAGCATGGTTACTTTGTCGATGTTGTTTTACGGTAGCTGTCATATCGAGTTTATACGTTATTTTGCTGCGTTCGCAGAATCAGTTGTATTATCCTTGTATTCGAATGTTTCTCACGCTGCCAAATGCGCTATGTTTATGAGTGAATCGCGAGTAGCGACTTGAAAAAAGCTTTTTTCAAGTGCGTCGATCGCTTTCGCGCATACCATTTGAAGTAAAAAGTACATAGTGTACATTATTATGTACATGGGCGCCGGGAGATAATTTTTGGGGGGGCGAAGCCAATTTCGAAAATTTGTTATTTACAAATATATATTTAGTACTTTTGATTCTAATAATACTTTTTCTCAAGATTCTCCCCTAGTGATTCTAGTTTTTATGAAAACCTTATAATACATTTTTAGAAAAATTTTCATAAGGTTGGTTTTATAAAAGTTTCATAAAATTTGTATTTTTTATACAGTGGTTTTATAAAAGTTTTATGAAAAAAAATTTTTTTACATTTTTATACAGTGGTTTTATAAAAGTTTTATGAAAAAAAATTTTTTTACAAAAATTTTTCTTCAACATTTTTAAAAATATGCTAAAATTGTTCTGACCTTTTTTGAATCATTTTGCTGATTTATGTACCATTTTTTATCAGTTTATGAGGCTCTAGCTCAAATTTCGTTTCGGAAAAAATTTGAAAATTTTTTGGAGCCAGTGGGATTTGAACTTGCTACCTTTGCATCAGAAATCGATAGTCAATTCATGTCCATCAAATCTGTGTCGATTTGGATGCTTATTTTCAATTTAAGTTGAAGAATTTTCAAATCTTATAAAATCATATCTTTTTACGTTTTATAATTGCTAAGAAACGTTACGAACATGACTTTCTATTCCCTTGTGTAATAAAAACGTAGCAAATATTACTATACGAGAAATTCCTTATGTCAGGAAAGTTTTTTTTATGAAAATATGAAACTTTTTATAAAAATCACGACGTTTGTATAAAAATAAAGGTTTCATAAGAAATTTTGAAGGCTT
>JAPYZK010004636.1:0-10185 GCA_030522785.1 Platygaster equestris
TGTATTAGAAATTTTTTAATAAAAAATTCTGAAAACCTCACGTTTACTTTCAAAATCCAAAAATTTCCCTGAATTTTCATCTTTTTCTCCAAAATTGATAATTTTTCGGAAAAAAGGTTTTCGAGATGATCATCTTCAGTCAGCCGACCGAGCGACAACTTGTGACCTCTGAATATCGTCAACCGAGTAGAAAATTTTCCGGAATATATGTAGGTATCAATGATATCGATCTATAGGGAGTCGACCCATCGCCTGCTTATTGCTTTTCTAGCCCCGAACTACAGCTTCTTAGTTCTGGAGCGCTTCCATGAAGATTTGAATTTTTCGGAAATTACGTTTACGAGATATCGATCGTTAGGGAGTCGACAGATCTTATGCTCATTGTTTCTACATTAACGAACAACAGCTCAGAGCCTCTAGAGAGCGTCTATTGAGTTGTAAACTACTCGTAAAATAGGTTTTTGTATCGATTTATCGCGATTCAAACGATCGGTTGCTTTTTGTTTTTCCAGCCTTCAACGACAACTGGCGACCCCTCGAGTGCGTCTACCAATTTTGCAATTTTTCGGTTATAGGTTTTCGAGGTATTCAACCTTACCGAGTCAACGGATCTTCTGCCCACTGTGTTTCCAGCCACGAACGACAGCTTGCGACCTCTAGATAGCGCCTCGATATTTATAAATCTCTCAGGAAATAGGTTTTCGTGATAACAAACCCTGAAAAGTCGACCGATTGCTGGCTTATTTTCTCTAAGCCTGAAACACTATCTCGCGACCTCTAGATAGCGTCTTTACAAGTTGTGAATTTTTTGAAATATACGTTTCCGAGATAACGATTTATAGCTAGTCAACCTATATCCTGCTCATTATTTAACTGGCTTAAACGACAGCTCGCAACCCCTCGAGTGCGTCTGTAAATACTAGAATTTCTTATGAAATAGGTTTCCGAGACATCGAACCCGAGCAAGTCGACTAATCGCTTGCTTATTCTTCCCTGCGTTAAACGATAACTCGCAACCTCTAAGGTGCATCTAGCAATTCTGAAATTTTCTGAAACATAGGTTTTCGAGAAAACGAACATTAGCGATTCGACCGACTGCCTGCTTATTATTTGACCAGCCTTAAACGACAGCTCAGTATCTCTGAAGTGCGTCAAACAATTTCCAAACTTTTCGGAAGATAGGTTTTCGAGATATTGGATCTTAGCAAGTCGACCGATCGCTGGCTCATCTTTTTCACAGCTCGGAACAACACCTTGTGATTTCTAGATAGCGTCCACCAAGTTGTGAATTATTTGAAAGATAGGTTTTCGAGATATCGGTCTGTATCGAGTGTAACGATCTTGTGTTTTCTGTTTCTTTAGCCACTAACGTTAGCTAACAACCTCTAGAGAGCATCTATCGAGTACTTTATTCTTAGAAACATAGGTTTTCGAGATATCGATCCATAACAAGTTGAACTATCGCAAGCTTACCAGTTTACAAACTTCACACGACAGCTTGCTATCTCTTAAGAGCGTCCACAAAAATAAAAATTTTTTGGTTAATTGGTTTTCAAGATATCGATCTTTAGCGAGTCATTCGAACTTTTGCTTAATGTTTCTCCGACCACAGACAGCAACTTCCGACCTCTATAGCGCGTACCAAGTTGTGAATTCATCGCAAAATATGTTCTTGAGGTATAAAGTTAAAGCTAGTAAACCGATCGCATGATAATTGTTTTCCAAGCCTCGAATGACAGCTTCCGCCCTTTAGAGTGCGGCTACAAATTTTTGAATGTTCCGAAAGATAGGTTTTCGAGATATCGCACCTTAGCGAGTCGATCGATCGCTGGCATATCGTTTTCCTAGCCCTGAACGACATATTGCCATTTTTAGAGAGCGTTTACGTAGATTTGAATCTATCGGAAAAAAGGTTTTCAAGATAATCTTCCTAAGCCGGTCGACCAAGCGACAACTCGTGACCTCTGAATATCGTCAACCGAGTAGAAAATTTTTCGCTCATTGTTTCACAGGCCTGAACGACAGCTCGCGACCTCTCGAGTGCATCTATCGATACTCGAATTTCTCGTGAAATAGGTTCTCGAGACATCGAACCTGAGCAAGACGACTGATCGCTTGCTTTTTCTTCCCTGCGTTGAAAGATACCTTGCGACCTCTAGGGTGCATCTAGCAATCTTGAAATTTTCTGAAACGTAGGTTTTCGAGATAACGAACATTAGCGATTCGACTGATCTTCTGCTAATTGTTTGACCAGCCTTAAACGACAGTTCGCGGCCTCTTAAGTGCGTCAACCAATTTCCGAACTTTTCGGAAAATAGGTATTCGAGACATCGGATCTTAGCGAGTCGGCCGATCGCTGGCTCAGCTTTTTTACATCTCGAAACAACACATCGTAATCTCTACATAGAGTCTACCAGGTTGTGAAATTTCTAAGGAATAGCTTTTTGAAATATCGGTATTTATCGACTGGAAGGATCTTCTGTTTTCTGTTTCTTTAGCCACGAATGACAGCTAACAACCTCTAGAGAGCGTCTATCGAGTAATGAATCTTTAAAAAAATAGGTTTTCGAGATATCGATCCAGAACAAGTCGAACTCTCGCTAGCTCATCATTTTTCATACTTCAAACGACAGCTTACTATCTCTCAAGGGCGACCACGAAAACTCGAATTTTTTGGAAAATCGGTTTTCGAGATATCGATCTTTAGCGAGTCGTTCGAATTTTGCTCACTGTTTCTTCAGCTACAAACATCAACTTCCAAACTCTAGAGAGCGTCTATCAAGTTGTGGATATATCGCAAAATAAGTTCATGAGATATCGAGCTAAAGCTAGTTGACCAATCACCTGATTATTGTTTTTCAAGCCATGAACGGAAGCTCGCGACCTCCAGAGTGCGTCTACAAATTTTTAAATTTTTCGGAAGATAGGTTCTCGAGATATCGAACCTTAGCGAGTCGATCGATAGCTGGCTCATCGTTCTCCTAGCGCTGAACGACACCTTGCTATTGTTGATGATTGTTCACGTAGATTTGAATCTATCGGAAAAAAGGTTTCCGAGATAATCATTTTCAGCCAGTCAACCGAGCGACAACTCGTGACCTCTGAATATCGTTAACCGAGTAGAAAATTTTTCGGAACATATGTAGGTATTTATGATATCGATCTATAGCGTGTCGACCCATCGCCTTCTTATTGCTTTCCTAGCCCTTAACTACAGCTTGCTATTTCTGGAGCGCTTCCATTAAGATTTGAATTAACTCGGGAATTACGTTTTCGAGTTATCGATCGTTAGCGAGTCGACAGATCTTCTGCTCACTGTTTCTACATCAACGATCGTCAGCTCATGACCTCTAGAGACCGTCTTTTGAGTTGTAAACTACTCGTAAAATAGGTTTTCGTATCGATCTATAGCGATTCGAACGATCGACTGCTCTTTGTTTTCCCGGCCTTTAACGACAACTGGCGACCTCTAAAGTGCGTCTACCAATTATGCAATTTCTCTGTTATAGTTTTTTAAGATATCAAACCTCAGCATCTTGACCGATCTTCTGCTCACTGTGTTTTCAGCAACGAAAGACTGCTCGCGACCTTTAGATAGCGTTTCAATATTCATACATTTCTCTGAAAATAGGTTTCCGTGATATTAGACCTTAGAAAATCTACCGATCGCTGGCTTATTCATCTCTAAGCCTAGAACGACATCTCGTGACCGCCGTATAGCGTCTCCAAAGTTGTGGATTTTTCGAAAAATACGTTTTCAAGATAACGATTAATAGCCAGTCAGCCTATGGCCTGCTCATTGTTTCACTGGCATAAACGACAGCTCGCGAACACTTGAGTGCGTCTATCAATATTTAAATTTCTCATAAAATAGGTTTTCGAGTCTTCGAACCTGAGCAAATCGACTGATCGCTTGCTTTTTCTTTCCTGCGTTGAACGATATCTCGCGACCTCTAGAAAGCATCTAGCAATTTTCAAATTTTTCAAAAAATAGGTTCTCGAGATAACGAACATTAGCGATTCGACCGATCGCCTACTCATCGTTGTACCAGCCTTGGACGACAGCTCGCGGCCTCTGAAGTGCTTCAACCAATTTTCAAACTTATCGGAAAATAGGTTTTTCAGATATCGAATTTCAGCGTTTCGACAGATCGCTGGCTCATCTTTTTTACAGCTTGAAACAACACCTCGTGATCTCTACATAGCGTCAACAAGGTTGTGAATTTTGCAAAAAATAGGTTTTTGAGATATCAGTCTTCATCGAATGAAGCGATCTTCTGTTCTTCGTTTCTTTAGCCACTAACGACAGCTGACAACCTCTAGAGAGACTCATCGAGTACTGAATTTGAAGGAAAATAGGTTTTCGAGATATCGGTCCATAACGAGTCGAACTAACGCTAGCTCATCGTTTTTCATTCTTTAAACAACAGCTTGCTATCTCTCAAGAGCGTCCACGGAAATTTAAATTTTCGAAAAAATTGGTGTTCGAGGTATCGATCTTATTTGACTCGTTCGAACTTTTGCTTACTGTTTCTTCAGCCACAAACAGCAACTTCCGACCTCTAGAGAGCGTCTATCAAGTTGTGGAATTATCGTAAAATATGTTCTTGAGATATCGAGCTGAAGCTTGTCGACTGATCGCGTGAGTATTGTTGTCCGAGCCTTGAACGACAGCTCGCGACCTTTAGAGTGCGTCTACGAATTTTTGATTTTTTTGGAAGATAGGTTTTCGAGATATCGAACCTTTGCAAGTCGATCGATCGCTGGCTCATCGTTTTCCTAGCCCTGAACGACACCTTGCTATTTTTAGATAGCGTTCACAAAGATTCAAATCTATCGAGAAAAAGTTTTCCGGGGGAATCATTCTCAGCCAGACGACCAAGCGACAACTCGTGACCTCTGATTATCGTCATCCGAGTAGAAAATTTTTCGGAACATATGAAGGTATTTATGATATCGATCTGTAGCGTGTCGACCCAACCCATTTTTCATTGCTTTCCTAGCCTTGAAGTACAGCTTGCTATCCCTAGAGCGCCTCTATTGAGATTTGAATTTTTCGGGAATTACGTTTTCAAGATATCGATAGTTATCGAGTCGACAGATCTTCTGCTTACTGTTTCTACATCAACGAACGACAGCTCACGACCTCTAGAGAGCGTCAATTGATTTGTAAACTACTCGTAAAATAGATTTTTGTATCGATCTATGGCGATTCGAACGATCGACTGCTCTTAGTTTTCCCGGCCTTAACGACAACTGGCGACCTCTAAACGGCGTCTACAAATATTTAAATTCTGCGGAAGATAGGTTTCCGAGATATCGAACCTTAGCGAGTCGATCGAATGATGGCTCATCGTTTTTGTAGCCTTGAACGACACCTTGCCATTTTTAGAGAGCGTTCACGAAGATTTAAATCTATCGGAAAAAAGGTTCCCGTTACTCCTCCCTCTTCCACCGAATCACTCGATATTTGGAGAATGTCTTCAACGAGTTGCCAAAACTTGATTCCACCCGACCACAGCTCAAAATAAGCGAATATTTTTTTTTTTTCTTCTCACAAACCCTTTTTTTTCCATCGAATTACTTGATATTTGGAGGATGTTTTTGACGAGTTGCCATAACGAGATTACACTCGACTACAGCTCGAAATGAGCGGATATTGTTTTTTTTTCTCACGTACCCCTTCGTTTTCCACCGAATCACTCGATATTTGGAGGATGTCTTCAACGAGTTGCCAAAGCGAGATTCCACCCGACCACAGCTCGAAATAACAATGAATTTTTTTTTTCCTTTTTTTTCAATGATCCCTTTTTTTCTCACGTACCCTTTCTTTTTTAACCGAATCACTCGATATTTGGAGGATGTCTTCAACAATTTGCCAAAACGGGATTCCACCAGACCACAGCTCAAAATGAGCGGATATTTTTTTTTTTTTTTTTCTAACAAACCCTTTTCTAATCCACCGAATCACTCGATATTTGGACAATGTTTTAAACGAGTTGCCGAAACGAGATTCCACCCGACCACAGCTTAAAATAAGCGGATATTTTTTTCTTTTCTCACGTACCCTTTCATTTTCCACCGAATCACTCGATATTTGGAGGATGTCTTCAACGAGTTGCCAAAACGAGATTCTACTTGACCACAGCTCAAAATGAGCAGATATATTTTTTTTTCTCACGTACCCCTTTCTTTTTCACTGAATCACTCTATATTTTGAGAATGTCTCCTACGGGTTGTTAAAACGAGATTCCACCCGACCACAGCTCAAAATGAGCGGATATTTTGTTTTCTTCTCCACGTACCCCTTCTTTTTCCACCAAATCACTCGATATGTGGAGGATGTCATTAACGAGTTGCCAAAGCGAGATTCCACCCGACCACAGCTCGGAATAACAATGAATTCCTTTTTTTTTCTTTTTTTCTTCATCGATCCCTTTTTTTTTCTCACGTACCCCTTCTTTTTCCACCGAATCACTCAATATTCGGAGGATGTCTTCAACAAGTTGCCAAAACGGGATTCCACCTGACCACAGCACAAAATGAGCGAATATATAAATTTTTTTTTTTTTTCACGTACCCCTTTCTTTCCATCCGAATCCCTCGATATATGGAGGATGTCTCCAACGAGTTGCTAAAACGAGATTCTACCCAACCACAGCTCAAAATAAGCGGATATTTTTTTTTCTCACGTACCCCTTCCTCTTCCAACGAATCACTCCATATTTGAAGGATGTTTTCAACAAGTTGCCAAAACGAGATTCCACCCGACCACAGCTCAAAATGAGCGGATATATATTTTTTTTTTCACGTACCGCTCCTTGTTTTACCGAATCACTCGATATTTAGAGGATGTCTTCAACGAGTTGCCAAAGCGAGATTCCACCCGACCACAGCTTAAAATAACAATGAATTTCTTTTTTTTTTCTTTTTTTCTTCATCGATTACTTTTTTTTTCACGTACCCCTTTTTTTCCACCAAATCACTCGATATTTGAAGAATGTCTTCAACAAGTTGCCAAAACGGGATTTCACCCGACCACAGCTCAAAATGAGCGGAAATTTTTTTATTTTCTCACGTACCCCTTCCTTTTTCACCGAATCACTCGATACTTGGAAGATGTCTTCAACGAGTTGCTAAAACGAGATTCTACCCGATCACAGCTCAAAATAAGTGGATATTTCTTTTTTATCTTACGTCCCCCATTCTTTTCCACCGAATCACTCGATATTTGGAGGATGTCTTCAACAAGTTGCCAAAACGAGATTACACCCGACCACAGCTCGAAATAACAATGAAATTTTTTTTTAATTCCTTTTTTTTAATTCACTATTCCTCCTTACCGTATCGCAGGACATGAAAATGCAGTATATCCCACTGAAAACTCGTTGAATTTATAAATTGATTCACTAAACTTTCTGTTTCATATGTGCGCCGACTCATAGTCGATTTTAAATTTTCTATTTCTCCTCACCGTATCACAGGACACTCAAATGTAGTATATTCCGTTTTAAACTCGTTACAATCGATAAATTGATTCACCAAAGTTACTGTTCCGCTAACTGTACCAACTCATAAGTGAGTCGTCTATTTCCAGTACACTCTTACCCCTCACCGAATCGCAAGGCATCGAAATGTAGTATATTCTGTTTGAAACTCGTTAGAATTGATGAATTAATTTACTTAAGTTGCTGTTCTATATGTGCACCGACTCATGAGTGAGTCGTCGATTTTCAATTTACCATTTTTCCTCACTGAATCGAAGGGTATCGACATGTAGTATATCCCATTCAAAACTTGTTAGAATCTATAAATTGATTTACCAAAGTTACTGCTTCGTTAATTGTACCGACTCATAAGTGAGTCGTCGATTTTCAATACACTATTTCCTCTCACCGTATCACAGGACATCGAAATGAAGTATTTTCCGTTTTATACTCCTTAAAATCAAGAAATTGACTTACCAAAAATACTTATTTATATGTGCACCGACTCATGAGTGAGTCGTCGATTTTCAATACACTATTTTCCATCACCGAATCGCAGGACATCGAAATGTAGTATTTTTCGTTTCATACTCGTTAAAATAAGAAATTGAATTGCCGAAAATACTTATTTGTATGTGCACTGACTCATAAGCGAGACGTCGATTTTCAATACACTATTCCTCCTCACCGTATCGCAGGGCATGGGAATGTAGTATATTCCATCTAAAACTCGTTAGAATCTATAAATTGATCAACCAAAGTTACCGTTTCGTTAATTGTACCGACTTATAAGTGAGTCGTCGATTTTTAATACACTATTTCCTCTCACCGAATCGCGGGGCATTGAAATGGAGTATATTCTGTTTCAAACTCGTTAGAATCTATGGATTGATTTACCAAAGTTATTGTTTCGTTAATTGTGCCGACTCATAAGTGAGTCGTGGATTTCCAATACACTATTTCCCCTCACCGAATCCCAAGGCATCGAAATGTAGTATATTCTGTTTAAAACTCGTTAGAATCAATAAATTGATTCACCAAAGTTGCTGTTTCATATCTGCACCGACTCATAAGTGAGTCGTCGATTTTTAATTAAATATTTCCCCTCACTGAATCGCAGGGCATCGAAATGTATTTTTTTCGTGTTAAAAACTCATGAGAATCAATGAATTGATTTACCAAAGTTACTGTTTCGTTGATTGTACCGACTCATAAGTGAGTCGTCGATTTTTAATACACCATTTCCCCCTTACCGTATCGCAGAGCATCGAAATGTAGTATATTCTTTTTCAAACTCGTGAAAATTGATAAATTGATTTACCAAAGTTACTGTTCCGTTAATTGTACCGACTCATAATTAAGTAGTCGATTTCCAATACACTATACCCCCTCACCGTATCGCAGAGCATCGAAATGAAGTATATTCCGTTTAAAACTCGTTAAAATCAATGAATCAATTTACTAAAGTTACTGTTTCGTTGATTGTACCGACTCATAGGTGAGTCGTCGATTTTCAATACACTATTCCCCCCCACCGTATTGCAGGGCATCGAAACGTAGTATATTCCGTTTAAAACTCGTTAGAATCAATAAATCGATTCACCAAAGTCACTGTTTCGTTGATTGTACCGACTCATGAGTGAGTCGTCGATTTTTGATACACTATTTTCCCTTACCGTATCGCAGGACATCAAAATGTAGTATATTCCGTTTAAAACTCGTCAAAATAAAGAAATTGATTCACTGAAGTTTGTTTTTCATTTGCACTTTGTCGTTAGTGAGTAATCAACTATTTACATCTATATCTTGACTTCCACCGTATTGCAGGACGTTGGAATATCATTCGTTCGCTTCAAAAGTAGCTTAAATTAGAATACAGATTTACTTAACTTACTGGTTTACGTTCGCTTTGACTGGATCCTGTCTTGGTTTTTTGAGTCGATTAGCTTAATTGTCAAGTGAAATTATCTAAGTTATGTATTACAAATTGATAAAAATATTCATTATGGTCGCCAATGGAATGAGAATTTAATCAATAGAAGCGAATATCGTTACTCTTTCGTTTTGAGAGCCGTAAGTGGGAGATACCGTCCAAAAATCATACGTGAGCATTTTTTTTTTCCAAAACACATACTTTAAAGAGTTGCATTCGACGGTGTTTGAAGTTTTCAATAATATGCATGCATATTTGATCGACAAAACTCCGGCGTATGCGGATGCGGCACATTATTCCTCATTATATACAGTCATTCTTAAAAACACGTTTTTTTGCTTTTGAGAAATCATTTATTTTTTGTTTCTTAATGTTATACAATTGATCCCGATGCCGAAATTTGCGGTCCGAATGAAATAGAGAGAAAAAAAGGTAAAGTAACATAACTAATAACATAATTTTCGTCCAATTAACTTGTGCCAACGTGAAGGATCTGGTGGTTAAAGTCAACGTAAAATGAGAGGTAAGAATTATACGTATCTTTACATTATAAATACAATTCATCTATTTTCAGAGTGAGTGAATCGATTCCGAAACTTATTTATGCTAAAGTATTTGTACAACTTTTGTCATAGACTCTCAAAAAACGCCAACTCAGAAAATACCATAATTCAACCGAAAATGAGTCAGGGAATTGATTTTTTTGCCCCCAAAATGAATCAGTTTTTCTGCCAACGCTGAAAAAGAATAAAAATTGAATTGTTC
>JAPYZK010004637.1:0-12264 GCA_030522785.1 Platygaster equestris
CATTCACAATATGTATTTTCATAGTTCTTAAAATTACGGAAATTTTACGAATTCTTTACATTTCGAGAAACTTAATAATTTGGAATATTTTTAACTTTTTAACATTTTTAACCATTTTTAGAATTTTTAAAGTTTGAAGTATTTTGACGGTTTCGGCAGTTTTTGGAATTTTGAAAATTTTAAGAATTGCAGAATTTTCGTACATCTCAGAGATTCGTGAAAGTTTTAAAAATTCTAGAAATTTAAAATATTTTAACAATTCTTGGAATTACGAAAATTTTACGAATTCTTCACATTTCGAGAAACTTAATAGATTGGAACATTTCAAGATTTTTAACAATTTTGCTGTAAAGTTTAAAAACTTTCAAAATTTCGAAGTTGTAAAAAAGTTTTTAAAATTCTAAAAATTCACAATATTTTCATGATTCTTGAAATTACGAAAATTTGACGAATTTCTTAACATTTCGAGAACTTTAATAACTTGGAATGTTTTTAAAATTTTAGGATTTTTAACAATTATTGAGAATTTTCAAAGTTTGAAATATTTTGAGGGTTTTGGAAGTTTTTAGAATTCTGAAAATTTCATGAATTTCACAATTTTCGCAAATTTCAGAGATTCGTAAAAGTTTCAAAAATTCTAAAAATGTACAATATT
Organism: Platygaster equestris; assembly: GCA_030522785.1. Classification (NCBI taxonomy): domain Eukaryota; kingdom Metazoa; phylum Arthropoda; class Insecta; order Hymenoptera; family Platygastridae; genus Platygaster; species Platygaster equestris. The sequence goes on from JAPYZK010004637.1 coordinate 656, forward strand.
TTCATAATTCTTGAAATTATCAAAATTTTACGAATTCTCCATATTTCAAGAAACTTGATACTGTGGAACATTTCAAGGTATTTGATAATTTTGGTAATTCTGAAAGTTTTCAGTGTTTTGACAATTCTCAAAATTTTGAAAATTTTAGAAATTTCAGATATTTGCAAGTTTCGAAAACAATTCTTGACATTCCAAAAATGTCATGAATTTATAAAATTGCAAAAAACTTTTGTTTGGTTGGAACATTTTCAACAAATTTCAAGATTTACGACTATTTTGATGAATTTCCAAGTTTGGAGGACTTCGACAATTTTTGAACTTTTTGGAATTTCCAAAATGTCCATTTCGAAAATTGTGGAAATTTCAGAGATTCGAAAGAGTTCTGAAAATTCTGAAAATTTCCATCACTTTCATACTGAATGAAATCTCGAAAATTTTACGAATTTCTGAAACTTCAAGAAACGTGATAATTTTCAACATTTCGAACATTCCAAGATATCCAACAATTTCGCGATTTTTTTAAGTTTGGAGTTTTTTGAGTATTCCAAAAGTCTTAAGAATTTCGGCAATTCAAAGAATTTCAAAAATTCTAAAAATTTCAGAGATATCAAAAAGTTGTGAAAATTCTGAGAATTCATTTAGTTCTTGAATTTTGTAAATGAATTTCGAGTAAAAATCACCTCAGACCCCTCCCCCCCCCCCCCCTTTCTACCACAACATCTAATGGCTGACAAAATGATGTATAATGACCATAAATTTATACAATTATCTCAGAACAACTTGTTCGAAAATAAGAGACTGTATATACTGTAAGAGTTCACAAAACTTAGCTCCCTAAAATTTGACAAAATTTCTTCAATATTGTTCAGAATTTCTTCAAAATATCAAAACTTATTGACTTGATAAAATTCGGTATCGAAAAATCTCTTGTTTCCAACACACACTTCACTTTTATCAATTGCGATTGAAGATAGGCTTTTATTTGTGTCAAATAGTCACGTGTACGATATCACGGATAAATATTCATCTGACTTAAACTCGAGTTGAATAATAATCGATCGTAAAGAGCTATTACGAATAAAAGTCTAACCTCGTTCAGGAAATATAATAATAGAAGATAATCTAATTCTGTTTCAGTTAATCGATTAATCGAGTTTTTATCGAATTGACTTGACTGCAGTTGCTCGAACTGCAGAAAAGTTAGTGCTTCTATATATTGACGTCAAGGTTTACGTGAAAGATGGAGAAAAGTCGAGAACCGAAGACGTCGCAAAACGTAGGATCAATACGCGTGGCGCCGCTCAGTCAGACCTCGTAAATCAAAATGAGACTGAAGCTAATGCGGATGATACAAATGCAGCATCCACACAAAGCATCGTTTCGAATAATATACTGATTGTGGGACAAAAATCTGAGAGTTTTTGCGCGAAATATAAGAGCAATTACTATGTAGAAATCTTTACAATATTTTCTGTTAATTTTGCCTATACTATGGCACCGTACTATATTTTTGGTAAAAAGATCAAATTATTCGTCTCAGTGTAGAAGGTAGTAGTAAAGAAGAAAAAAAAAACAGTTGAAATTGATCCATTACTTCTTTCACGTAATGAAAAATTTACATTTGTTGAGAAATTTTTAAATTTCCGGACTTTCAAAATTTGCAATTAGAAATTTTATAGTTTTCGAGCTTGAGAATGTTTTTTGTTTTCCAATATCAATTATGAATTTTCAATTCCAATTGGAATTGAAGTTAACTTTAGAAATATTCAAATTTGAACTTCGAAATCGTGTAAGCTCGAGAATTTTATTTCAAAGTTGTTCAACTTTGAAACTTGCAGTTTTTTCCAATTTTTAACCTCGAATTCATAGATTTCTAGATGCTTAAAATCGAAAATTTCAGCTCTAAAATTGGTATTAGTTTTCTAGCTTGAGAATGTTTTTTTGTTTTCAAATATCAATAAATAAAATTCTGAATTCTGAATTCCAACTTCAGAAGTATTCGAATTTGAAGTTTGAAATCTAAGCTTGCGAATTTGATCCAAAGTTCTTAAACTTTGGAACTTGCAGAGTTTTTATGATTTTTTAAAAATTTTTACATTTTTTATCTCGAATTCATAGATTTCTAGATGCTAAAAACCGAAAATTTCAGCTGTAACATTGGTGTTAGTTTTCGAGCTTGAGAATGTTTTTTGCTTTCCAATATCAATTATTTATGCATTTTTAATTCCAACTTCAGAAATATTCGAATTTGAACTTTAAAATCGCTTAAGCTCGGGAATTATTTTATTCCAAAGTTGTTAAACTTTAAAACTTGCGGAATTTTTATGATTTTTTTTCAGTTTTTACATTTTGTATCTCGAATGCATGGATTTCCAGATGCTAAAAATCGAAAATTTGAGCTCTCATATTGGTATCAGATTTCGAGCTTGAGAATGTTTTTCGCTTTCCAATATCAACTATGAATTTTAAATTCCAACTTTAGAAATATTCGAATTCGAACTTTGAAATCATTTAAGCTCGAGAATTTTATTCCAAAGTTGTTAAACTTTGAAACTTGCAGAGTTTTGGTGATTTTTTTTTTTTCAATTTTTACATTTTTCATCTCAAATTCATAGATTCCTAGATGTTAAAAATCAGGAACTTCAGCTAGAAAATTGGTATTAGTTTTCGAGCTCGAGAATGTTTTTTGTTCTCCAATATCAACTATGAATTTCAAATCCCAACTTCAGAAATATTCGAATTTGACGTTTGAAATCGTTTTATCTCGAGAATTATATTCCACAATTGTTAAACTTTGGAACTTGCAGAGTTTCCATGATTTCTTTTTTTTCAATTTTTATATTTTTGATCTCTAATTCATAGATTTCCAGAAGCTAAAAATCGAAAATTTCAACTCTAAAATTTGTATTCGTTTTCGAGCTTGAGAATGTTCTTTGTTTTCCAATATCAATTACGAATTTCGAATTCCAACTTCAGAAATATTTGAATCTGAAGTTCGAAATCTAAGCTTGCAAATTTTATTCCAAAGTCGTTAAACTTTGAAACTTGCAGAGTTTTTATGATTTTTTTCAATTTTTACATTTTTCATCTCAAATTCATATAATTCCAGATGCTAAAAATCGAAAATTTCAGCTCTGAAATTTAAAATTTTCGGATTTCAGAAATTCGCAATTGAAAATGCAATTCCAACTTCATAAATATTCGAATTCGAACTCTGAAATCGTCTAAACCAAAATCGTCTAATTCAAAAATTATAGATCTTCGAAACTTTCAGAGTTTCGATAGTTTTTTCAAATTCGGATATTTCTTATCTCGATTTTTCACACTTCCTAATGCTCCAAATCGAAAAAATTCGATCTAAATTGCCATAGCTTTCAAAGCACCCTCATCAGCATTTGCACGCAGTAAAATTCAGAAAAAAATCAGTTACATTTCACCCCAGTACCAAAATCAGTATTAATTTCACTGATTCAGACCAATAAACCACACGAACAAAAGAACTGACGTCATAAGATTGTATAATCGAGATCACTCACCCCGAAGTTACCGAAAGATACGTGAATTCCATGGTAAACAACTTATAACTCATCTATGTATATTATCCAGCTGCGAAATGGACGAAGGTGTGAATGTTCCCTAGAAAAATACATCGGAATTCGATATTAACGAGGGGTTATATCTTCAAGCGCCTTCGGAGGATATTCAAAGACTTGAAAGGGTCCAGAGCCTTGGTTCGCTCATTCTTTGACCTCAGCCACTTGTTTTTTCTGGCCCAACTTCCTCTACTGTCGGTCGATCAACCTATTCGTAGAACATGGAGGGCAATACACTGCCAACTATTTGTCAGGTGAATTTTCACCTTTATTTCCTGGAAGGTCTAATCTAGAAAATTCCACTTCTTTTCTAATCTAACATTATTCCTTCCATTCGCTTTTAGCAGGTTTATTAGCTTCGTGTGGGACCGTGTTTTTTCCTTCAACTCGGCTCGATCGTTTTACATGGATTTATTTGAGCACGTCAGAAAAGCGACAAGTGCCTTTAGAAAATGAAAGTGGGACGCAGACTGTGCTTCAGAATTAAAATGTGAACTTTAAACTCTCAGGGGAAGGTTTGATCCCCCCCCCCCCCCCTACTGGATCCGCCTCTGAAGATCGTCTAAAATATGTAGAGGCGAATTCGTTCGTAGACGATCGAATTTGATCGACACTTAAGCGACGAAAAGCTACGAGTTTACGTAAATAAGCCGACCATTTTCTAACACGAATGCTCGAATTCAGATAAGAGCTGATAGCGGTCTTCGCATACGTTATCCATTTTTGCTGGTATCGCGTGACAGATCGGTACGTTTTCATTGACAACTGATTGATAGTATCGTCTGTTCGGATTCTACTTTGCAGATAACATTACTACCTTTATTCAGATACATGTTCGGAGAGATTGTATTTGGGACATTTGGGTCACTCAATCGTGCTATGATTTGCGTCACCTTGCACCTAATAATCATTTGATCTGAATAATACGTAAATCCGTAAAATATCGTAGAAGAGTATGCTTCGATAAAGCTTGTAATTCCCCCTTTTTTCGGTTGACCTGAAACTTTCATGAGAACTTCCTATAGAGGTTTCAAATTTTTATATTTTCATGTGTTTTTCACTGAGAAAGGAGGTTTGATGAAAATTAGTGAATTCTTATAGTTGTTCGTGATCGAGTCGCAATAATTATTAAGTATTTAGTAGTTTGAAACAAAAGATATCGTAATTTTTGTGTGAAGAGAAAAAATTGAAAAATTTAACACGTGCATTCAAAAAGTTAAAATTTGAAAATTTCCATAATTATTGTTGATTTTAAGTATTGCACATTAATTTTTAAAATTCGAGATACCTACTTGGAATATATAACGAAACAAAAAAAATAAGTATCCAATATTTTAAATTTGTGAACGTTGTGAAAATCGAAACAGAGAATTGAAAACTACGAAAAAAACGTGGTATCAATTTTTATTTTTCATTTTAAACAGTTTTGGAATATGATTCATAACTTATTTTTGTTCAATTTTTTCGAAGATTATTGATAATATCCACATTGTACAACGTAATCTCGAACTCATTAGTACGCGTCAAATCGAGCGTAAAAAATTTATCGCGATATTATCCGTGGAAAAATTTCCATTGATTTTGGACCATTGCATTACAATCATTTTGACTTGTTATGAAAATTTTCATTCAGTAATGAAATTTCCAATTATCCATTCACCAAATGTCACTCAGGAGATTGATGAAAAAAATTGAGAATCTTAATTGGATATTCCCGTGTAGAATTCACGATGTGAACGAAAGATTACAAGACGTGCAATGAAAAAGTTTTCGGTTCTCATAGACACGTGAGCTGAAAAAAAAGCGCGATATCAAAAAAGTGAGGTTCACGTTTCGTCGAAAACGCAGTTTGTCTGATAAGTGCGTGTGAAATAAAAACGAACTTTTCTGCACTCATTTTTCGTAAATTTCAAGTTTTCAACACGTTTCACACGAAGTTGATCAAAATCAAAAAAGCGTTTCGCGTATAGACCAGAACCATCCTCGAAATAACCTCCAAAATCAGCAGCAACTTTTTCCATGAAGTCATCAAAATCTTTTCCAACCTCTTCTTTTTTGTTTCTGACAGTCGTCGAATTTCAGTTCATGGCACTACAAAAATTAAAAATTGGCAATCAAAATATTGTTCTCACGTTAAATTTACGTTCAGCCCTTACTGTTTTCAAAGGCCCTTTTCGTCCATTTTCGACACTTTTTGAAAGTTCCGCCAAAGTTCAAAGAGACGAATGAAATTGCATTGCTCGAATTGCGACATATTTTTTACTGATTTTCGGTGTTATCTTCAACTGTTTCTTCGGCACTTATTTTTTGGCTCAACTTTTTTCTCGCGTCTGGGATAATAAGATACGACGGACAAATTTGTTTGCTTCGATGGAAAAAAAATTGGTGTTGTTGAACGATTTTACATAGTTTAATCGTATCTTTGCATTCGGCACGAAAGTTTTTTGTTACAGAATAAGACCTTGACTCAGAGACCCAGATTTTTTCGTCATTGTTTTCCACGAGTCCAAAGAATTTTTCAATACGAAAATTCCCAGTAATCATAACAATGTACACAATCGGTGCAGAATAATTTAGGACTGTATGTAATTGAGTACGATTCCATGATTTTGAATTTTCCCAAAAATGGTATCGGAGAAAAAGTCTTGAAAAGTGATCACAGATTGATGAAACGAATATGATATGAACTTTCCGAAATTTCAGCAGTCACTGCAAAAAAGGCCTGATGAAAGCGAAATTTTTTGCACAACTTTGTCACAAAATGAGCTCAAGGTTACCGAAACGAGACAGTGCCCAGATACAAGTTATCAACGGTCAGGTTCTCGTATCTGTAGCAGCAAGTTTCTCACGTTTGCATTCAAAGTCATGTATGTAAGGAAAACTGCACATTTTTCAATTTTTGTGGATTTGAAATGTTTGAAATTCCACTCGGTTTCGCTGGCTGTTCACTAATGCAAGTTTTAAATAAATTCAAACTCAAACTTTCATAATAAAGAAATAAAATTGCATTCTGAAAAGTGGGAAACACGTGAATCCAATTTCAGGAGAATTCCACACCAATTAAACGGATTCTGGAGATTCAACAATTCTGAAGGATTTTCGAAACAAAATTTGACATGAATCAAAAAATAAAACGAATCCTCCTAAGAATTTGAACATTTTGAACACCATTAGATCGCAAAAATTTCCGAATCTAAATGGTAAAATCCACAAAATTGTATGCTAATCAATGCCAAATTGTATTACTCCCGAGACATTAGGTGATACGAATGATAGACTCTCTCCAATGATCAATTCGATTGGGTTTGCAAACATCCGAGAACTTCCACGAGAATGAGAGTCAACATAAACGAAAGTCCACTGTAGTATGTGGAAATCTGTAGTATAAATATTTTTAAAAATGCAAGAAACTTTGTAACATTTTTAAAGTTTGTTAAATCCAAAATATTTCGACTGATCTGCACTCACTGCTATACTTCCTAGCTTACTAAAATTTTTTCTTAGCAGTGACGATTCAGTGTTACGGATTTGAACTATTTTTAGTGATTTTGAATCATTCTTCCGGAAAATGATTCGGATACATGACTAAGCCTCCAAAATGACTACGCAAAATTACCGACTGGTAGACGTCACGAGGTCCATTCGCGCGTGTCACGATTCCTGGAAATCTATTCCGAAAAAAGGCCCCCAATCCGCTGTCGCCGTGGACGATGATATATCAGGGCGACTGACATTCCGCAAATTCCCCTTACACCCCCCGATGATTATTTCAGATGAGAAAGTTAGCGAGAGATAATTTCGTATAATAAATTGCTACGCGTTTCAGCGAATTGATTGTTCATTAAGGGAGACTGGGAAAACCGGCACTGGGGTAAGCCCATCATCTCAGCGTTTCTCGGAAAGTGTTAATCTAAAAAATGCCCCAATTTTTGTGTAATCGCGTCTTTGTGCCCAAGCGTCCCTAGAAAAAAGTTATAGGACGATTGGACTTATTTTGCTCGTTTCATAGATAAAAATACGTTTTTTTTTCGATGTTTTAGGAGGTTATCCCAACATTTTTCCGATCCAGGAAAAACTTATTAAAAACCCTTTTTTTCCATCCATGTAAGTTTTGTTCATTACTTCGACCTCGCGAAACACACAACTATTCGTAATTCGATTGAAGAAATATTTTAGATATTTTTTTGCATCCAGTAAAGTTCAAATTATCGACTGGGGCAAATCCGGCACTGCCATATTAATGAAGCATGCATACAGCATATATATATATTCGTGCAAAAGCATGAACATGCAAGTATCCTCCAATTTTTAAGCAACAATTCATCGTAAAATAAAAATGTCATTCATAGTGTGAAACTACGAATGCAAAAAAGAGTATGCCCCACGAAATCGGAGCAGGCTGTTCTGATAGTGAAAAACATTAAAATGAAGGTCTCGATTGCGGTAGCGTACATGAAATATCAATGGCGACTCGATTTTATCCAGTAAGAGGTGTTATTTTTTATTCAAGTTCAATAAGTCATGCTGGGAAGAGAAGTGCCGGATTTGCCCCAGGATTTTTAGGTACGTCGATTTTTGATGATTTTAAATTTTCGATTGCCGAAAAGAAATGGGCAACGAGAAAAATATAACAAAAAACGATTTCATAGGTGATAGTATACACTTCTACATTACTAGTACGGTAAAGACTACTTTACCGTACCCTTTTACGGTACGAAAACGTTTCTACCGTACTCGTAATGTCAAGTATCGTACATTACTCGGACGAAAAATCATTTTCTTACTCGTGTGATTGTAGTCCTCGGCTTCGCCTCGGACTACAACCTTCACACTCGTGGAAAATATTTTACCGTCCTGGTAATGTAATATACTATTACGTAATATATTTTTTTTTGCGAAAAAAAATGTATTTTGTTTCTTAAAATTCGATTCGAAAAAAAGAGCCAGATTCGCCGCTGTCTGTTCTACATAAAAATTCAAAAGGTGCCGAGTGCATGGTCATTTTGATAAAATTGCACGATCTTATGAACGGTTCCTATCTCGAAACTCTTTTTTCCAATTTTTCAAACTCAAAAATTATCATTATTTCGATGAGAACTGTCTCAAACTAGAATGTCTAGTTCTGAATTTTCGCATTTTCAAATTTCAATTTGCGTATTAAATTCCAGACATCCGCGTCAGCCTACGCTCGATCATTCATATGGAGTCAATGTGTGAAATGTGGTCAATGTGACCGTCCACCTACGAATTCGAGCATTCGTGAAAAGGGGGAACGGGTATCAAATTTTCGGGTCGTTTTCACGAATTTTTCGGCACACGAAAAATATTGAATCAGCGTAGATTGCGTGACGCAGAGCTCGGAATCTGCCCGGAGACCTCGAGCGCGGCCAGCGACACCGCCGGTTATCGCGCACTACGAGCCGGCTCAAAAGCTATACTACCCGAGAGAGCGCATTGAAGGCCCTCACCCCGGAATTTCCCGTTCACGCGGGTAAACACGCGTTTTCATTCAGTTTCAGACGGCGCGTGACGCGTCGTTCCCGCGATAGGGAAAAACGTACGAAAAAAGAAAAACACCGGAATCCGATGAATCACGGCGATTCTCTTATGCATCATGATCAAGTGTGAAAAAAGGGCAGCCCCAGTCAATTTTTTCACATTTATTTACGGGGTAAACAAGTTGCGGATTTGGCATTTTATTTGTGATAACGCAACGATGCTGTAACATACGAAGAATTAATAAAATATCGTCCAACTTTCTCCTATCCGCAGTGCAAAATTCCCAGGTTTTTTTCGAAAATATAGTTTCACACCAATAACGTAGAATTAGGATATTTCAACTGTCTTCTCAAAATCAATCGTTACAATTTACTGGAAACCATCGATTGCAAACGAAAGTCCTCTATCGGACCCACAACCTTGCCAACTCATCGCTATTTTTCGCGTCCGATATTCATCGACAATGATTCACTGTAAAGGAAGAATCTTCCGCTGACTCGATACAGAACGTAAAAAAGTCGTCCCAAAAATAGAAGATCGTTAATAAAGAATCTGCGAAACGTTGACCCACGTTCCTCAATTTTATTGACACATAATGTAACTTTTGGATCACATTAAACGATCTTATAATAAATGATGATTCAATAGACGATCATATTCTGGAATGATACATGTTTTGTTCTGTCAAGTCGCTGCAGCGAATTAGATTATCTCAAATCAAACTATCCATCAGGATTTGTTGCAACAACAAAACATTATTTTGTTGTGAGAAAAAGTTAAATAAGAGACCAATATATGTCGCGAGTTGTCGCTGTAACAAAAATACTCGGGACGAGCTCCATTCATCTTTCGGATAGGATCCTGAGGACATGGGTCAGTGTAGACGTTGCTATAACGAACGTTGGTGTCCATTCTGGGGTTTTGCGGATACACGTCCGTCCAATTCTTTCGCGTGCACTTTGCTTGTTGTCGCTCTTCTATAATCGCTTTATCTCAATACGCGCATTCACGGTTAAAATTAACCGCATCTTATCGAATCCAAAAGTCTCGGTCAACAAACATGTTGCTAAAATCGCCGCGAGCAACATGGGAATACCGAATGTAGGGGAGAGTCGGGCAAAACGGGCCACCCCTAATATTTCAATAACTATTGCTACTAGCCATCAACCGACACACTGTACTATTTCTTTTTAGCCCCAGAATGATATTACTAACAACTTCATTTTTTGTTTTACGACTACTGTCGAACAATAGTACAGAACATTAGTATATTGTGCGACTAGTGGGAGAAGGAGAAGATTCCATGAGCGGGAAATGGCTGCCCGAGCGTAGCGAGTGCAGTAACACGCGAATGAAATATTCTCCGTCGACCAGTAGTCGCTCATAAAATACTTTTCAAGTACATAAAATTTTTTTATTATTAAATAGATTTATCAGATTTGAAACAAATTTCTACAAAAAACCGTCTACTTTGTTAGTAACAAATTACTTCAACAATTGCGATGAACGGAAAAATATTGAAAAACATTTCAATATTTGAAATGAATATTAAAAATGAACTTTAATGTTTTTTAAAGTTCTATTTATTAATGATTGCATGATTAATAAATAAAATCATGTAATGTTGTATTTCACGATACCGTATTTCAATATTTTTCCGTTCATCGCGATTGTTGGAGTAATTTGTTACTAACAAAGTGGATGGTTTTTCGTAGAAATTTGTTTCAAATCTGATAAATCTATTCAATAATGAAAAAATTTTAAGCCAATTTTTTGTATAGTCACAAGTCCCGAATTATAAATTTCACTGATTCAGTCATTTCATGAAATTTCACTAACTGAAGAGTGCATAATTCAAGTACTAATCGAATTGGTAGAAATTTCATCCATTTAACTTGGAAGAAATTCAAGTCTGCATATTATATTACTGTACATTTCTCAGATTCAGAAAAAGTTTCTACGAAAAACCATCTAATTTTTTGATAACAAATAACTTCAACAATCGCGATGGACAGAAAAATATTAATATACAGTATCGTGAAGTACAACATTACATGATTTTATCCTTAAAATCGAAAATACGCGAGCTACGTGCGAAAAACTAAAGCAACCCTTAAAAACGAGATGGCGGCATTCCACCACAGGGTGTAATTGTGCAAAATATATTACCCAGGTCATGTTCTAATAAACTATAAAAATAATAATATAATTATTTATTATAATAATAAATAATCAAAATTCGTCTCGGAATTATCCCACCAAAATAATTTAGTACGGATTCCTCGGTGGATAGGTACGTACATATGGGTCATTCCATATCATATTTACAACTGAAAAATGAAATCGTCCCAAATATTTTTTTTTATGTATCGGATACAAAATATATTGACCCGTATTTTTTTATTTTCACATGATATTCAAAATTTGCAAGTAACGAATATTTAAAAATTTGAAGGGTGAAAAATCAAATTTTTTTTGTAATTGTCTAGTTCGTAAACGAATCCATAGAAAGTCACG
>JAPYZK010004638.1:0-10531 GCA_030522785.1 Platygaster equestris
ACATTCGTTGGAAAGTTTCCGGATATTTCAGTATTCGTATTCTAAAATTTAACCATGAGAAAACTTGGGGACTGATTTTGAGCAATATTGACGAACTTGGAAATAAAATAAAATAAAAAAACTTCGGAAATTCACAATGTGAAATGAACAACTTTGATTTTTCAAAAAAATTTTAATTACTTTCCAAACAACGCCCGAGCAATTTTTCGCTGTTGAATTTTCTGGGCCGGGAAAAATCATTAGAAGGTCCGAAACCTACGTATTTATTAATACAAAAATAATCGTATACGGATGATTCGTCCAAACATTGAATAATTTTCAAAGTTCATTATATTCATGTCATTAATAAAACTTAATTCTAAAACTGACCGGATTTCAAAATTGATTGATATAACAATAAACACGTTATTTGACAATAGCTGATCAAACTCTTGATAAACAAAAATCATTAAAAATTACGCAATGAAACGGTAATTCTAGCGACTAAGCGAAGTCGGTCTATAAATGTCTTGGCTGGATCCCAGTGACAAGAGGGTCTATTTTCAGCTCCTTTTTCGGTGAATATTTTAAAATAAATTTAATAAAGCCCCCCCCCCCCCCCCCCCCCGAAACATTATCCTACCTAGTTGAGGCGACTTTTTCTCGTCGCTTTTTTCAGCAACAAAAAATTTCTCCAACAAATCCAAATTTTTTGATTTCTTGAAAAACTTGAATTTTCTTGAACTTTTGAAAAAATCGGATTTTCAACATTTTTCAAGGAACTCAAAATATTCGAAATTCTCGAATAATTTCGAACTCAATAAACTTCAAAAAAATGTTTAGAATTCTTGTAATTGTGTAAGGAATCAAAACTTTCGACTGTTCCAAAAAAAATTACAATTTTAAAATGAAATTAAAAACATAGGTACAATTTTAGAATCTTTCGAAAAAGTTGGGTTTTTCATATTTTCAAAAGGACACAAAAATTTACGAATTTACCCAAAAAGTTGAAGATTTTCGAACTTTTTTAAAAACTTGAATTTTTTAAGGAACTCAAATCCTTGAAATTTTTCAAAATTTAACGATTTTTGTAAAAAATATCAAATTTTTACAATAAAAAAAAATCGAAATTTTCGATTCTTTCCAAAAATTAAAAATTTTCAAATTTTTCATAAAACTCACAATGTCAAATTCTTCGAAAAACCCAAAATATTCGAATTTGTATATAAAACTCAAAATTCGCAAATCTGTTGTAGAACTACAAATTTTCGAATTTCCGGAAAACTTAGAATTTTTTCATTAAAATAAACTCAAAATCTACGTATGTTTCTAAAATCCAACAATTTTTAAAATTTTTGAAAAAACTCCAACATTATAAATTTCTCAGTGAATCCGATACTTATCAATTCCGAAAAAACGTTGAATTAAAAAATTTTCTGAATAACTCAGAATTTTCAAATTTTTAGAACTTCAATTTTGCAGATTTTGCAAAAAACGATTGAAAATAAAATTAACAAAGTTTGTAAATAAGCATATCAAGATTGTACTGAATGCAAATTAAATTAGTTTCGTTCGAAAAACGCCTTGAAATTAATTTGTTGATGATCTCACATACCCAAGAAACATAAACCTCTCTTAAATGCGTATTTTTCACTGTCCACGCAAAAAAATTCCATCTTTTAAATACGTGTCGATGTCCGTCTTTCCGGTATAATATACGTATTCAAGAGTCATTACAAGAGTCAAGTATGTCATTGCATACCGCGATGATGATGAAACTGTCTACCGTTGAAACAATAACAAAATTATTGTTGAATCATTCTAGGCGGATAAAGAGAAGAAGAAGAAGACCAAAAAGAAGGAAGAGGCACCTGCGGCTGCACCTGAGCCAGCGCCTGAACCCCCTAAACCCGAACCTGCCAAGGTGAGATTTTATGCCACATCGAAATGCTCCAACCTAACAAATTCCCACTCATTTCGCAACTGACTAGCTATTGTCCCTCCTAACGCAAATACGGCAAATTATTATATAATTATGACTATTATATTATGATTATGATTATATAATTATGATTATTATATTATTATGACGAGTCTTAAATCTTTAAGTTGAAGCTGCAGTTTTGAGTTTAGGTACTCATGCAAAGTTTCGAAAGCTGACATTTGAAGTTTCCTTGAAGTTCAGGTGTTGGAGTTGTAAATTTGGAGTCAAAGTTAAAAGTGCGAAATGAGAGCTCGTGTATGAAGTTGAAGTTCCACATATCGCGTTTCAAACTTTGACATCGAAAGTATCTTTTAAGATCACATTTAAAACTCATAAGTTTAAAGTGAAATGCTAAAGTCAAAGCTTAAAGTTACAATTCAAAAGTCGAACTTTCCAGTTGAAGTTACCGATATGAAGTTTGTGAAGGTGAAAAAAGTAATTTTCCAACAAAATTGTGTTCCACATAAGATCGAGAAATGAGACATTTCGTAGAATTTTTCGTAAAATTTATTTTCAATCGGACATTTCGTATCAATTAGTAGGTTTTCGTGTAGAATGTTATAATTGAAAAAAACCTTTGCCTTAAAGTGGAGAGGCAATTTAACTTCCCATTGAAGGCAAAGGTTTTCAATGAGAACATTCACACAGCAGCCGGCCATTGGACACGATTCATTCTTAAAGAAACCTAATTCAGTCAATCGGGAAATATATTGACTAATGATATTCAATTGGGACTTCAAGTATTTTGCCATGTTAGATCCCCGAATACCGTCACAAATTGTACATGTCGGTGAATTGGCTTAAATGGACTTTTTGCAGCAGAAGGAGCTGTTCCAAAGACTTTGATTAATTGTTATATTTTTCTTTAAATTCTATAGGAAGCCACGCCACCAGCATCAGGCACACCTAAATCACCAAGTGGATCCAACAGGTACTATTTTATTCCCACGCACATATTAGGAAATAAAAATATTATATAATAATGATGAACATGAATACTCACATCTAAAGTCGACGCAAACGCTGAAAAGTAATATCATCGTGCAAATCTACGTCGAAAGTTCCTTATCCGTTTTTGGCAATACTCCAAAATAACAGAGTTATCGATGATCAAAGTTCGCCAATCAGAAAAATGAGCAACATGCATGCATGTTGCATACATGCTATTTTTTCACGGTTATGAATAATGCTCGATGACAAAGATGATACAACAAAATATGTTTTGACAGGGCGAGTAGAGGAAGTCGAAAGGTCAAGAGATCTGGATCCAGCGTTTTCTCTTGCTTCACGCAGAAACAAGTTGCTGAATTCAAAGAGGTAGTTTTTGATGTCAAAGAATACCTAACCTGTCTTAGATAATTCTCGTTCTAATGTCCCCTGAAAAGAGAAAATGCTTCCTTACGAAATGTGTTCAGATTGCTTTTTGATCGAATTCAGAATATGTTTTGTTTTGTTTTGTTTTAAAAATTCTTGAAAAAACATATTATATACTAGGAACAAGGCTACAGTTTACATGTTTTTTATTTCTCAGATATTCTGTAAATCAGAGAGTTGCAACCCCAAAAATAATTTTGTTCATAACAAACCCACATTGACGTAAAAAATTCTGAAAAAAAATATCATACACTATGGACAACATTGCAGCCGAGGTATTTTTTCTTTTTTGCAAATTCCATGAATTAGGGGGTTACAACCCCTGAAGTGAATTTTTTAGAGCAAATCCACTTTGACAATAAAAATTCTGAAAAAAAAAATTGGGTACTAGAGATAAGAGTGAAGTCGATATGTTACCTTTTTCTGAAATATTCCGTGAATTAGGGGGTTGCGACCCCTCAAAATAAATTTTTTG
This sequence comes from Platygaster equestris, assembly GCA_030522785.1. Classification (NCBI taxonomy): domain Eukaryota; kingdom Metazoa; phylum Arthropoda; class Insecta; order Hymenoptera; family Platygastridae; genus Platygaster; species Platygaster equestris. Next base: position 3,813 of record JAPYZK010004638.1, read on the forward strand.
ATTAAAAAAAACTACATTGACGACAAAAATGAAAAAAATCATATTATATACTAGAGACAACATTGAAGTCGGGCTATTTCTTGTTTTTTGCGTACTCCATGAATTAGAGGATTGCAACCCCTAAAGTGGCTTTTTTTATATCAAATCCACTTTGACGCCAAAAATTCGAAAAAAATATATTGTACACTGGAAATGAGGTGCAAGGTCGACCTGTATTCCTTTGTTTAAATATCTCATGAATTAGGCGGTTGCAACCCCCAAAATGCATTTTTTAGAAACAAATCCACATTGACGCTAAAATTCTGAAAAAAATATATTACATACCAGGGACAAAAGCAAAGTCGACCTTTTTTTCGATATTTAAATAATTAGGGTATTTTAACCCTTCCCCCCCTTCCGAAAAAAATGAATGTTTTGATATACAAAATTCACATTAACGCTAAGGATTCTGGAAAAAAGAACAAATTTTTATACCAAAGACAAAAGTACTTTTCTTCTCAATCTGAATTTTTTACGAAAAAAAATTTTTTCAATGGGGTAGTTCACCCCCGAGAATTCAATTCTCGAGTTCACCCTGAATGTATGTTGCATCAGTCATCCTTACTAAAAAACTGATACACATTTTATTCGCGAAAAATGAGCGTTAGTACATGAAACCGCTATTTTGACGGTTGACACCCCCTACTCTGAGGGTTGATTTCACTCCCCAAGACCGTTTTTCCGCCGATAAAAAAAACACGTGTCGCTCAGATTTGGGTCGCGTACAACATATCCCACTTATATCAAATCGGCGACGTACACTTCGGGTACCTTCCTTGTTAGAAATCTCGCTATAACAGCCTAACTTTACCCTGATAAAACAGTTTGCACGAAATTTGTACGAATTCCATGCAAACGTTTTGCACAAAGTTTGCACGAATTTTGGTCAAAAATACGTCCGCATGTTTGTCCAAATTTACACGAATTTTAGTGCAATGTTTGCACAAAGACTCGGTCATACCATCAATGCGAACGTGTTCTATCAGCGTATGTGACCTAATATACATGGAAATACTGAATATTTATGAACGTACGATATCCCCCCCTCCCAACCTAACCTATATGAATTATAATGTTTATGTAATAGTAAGACATAAATAATTTCATTGTTATAAGGGATTCGGACTTATGGACCACGACAAAGATGGCGTAATTGGAAAAGAAGATCTCAGATACATCTTCGATCAAGTAGGCCGTGTCGCGGTGGAAAAAGAGTTGGACGATATGGTAAATAATTAAAAATGAATTTTCTTTTTTATTGATCCAGTCACTCGAAAGTGCTATTAAACAAACGTAAAAATACGGGGTTTTTTCTCACGTATTTTGGGTAGATCTAGGCAGTGCCTATTTTACGACACAAGGAAAAATGAGTTTTGCAGCGACGATTGTCATTCAAAATAAGTATCTACCCTGGCGATATCGAAAAAACAGTCGAAAACTGTTGATTGGTTTTTGAAAAAAACCTATTTCAGAAACGTGTAAATCTCAAGAAATCAAGCTAAAGGAAACCGGGAAAAGTCAAAATTTCTTGAATTTCCGAAATTTTGGAAAATCTTCAGCCTGTCTCGATTTCTCACATTCTTGCGAATTTCGCAAGAAGGCGAAGTCGCGGCCGCAAAAACTATCGCCTCATAAAAAAGCATCCACTCCGAGTTGCATACAGTACTTTTTCTGAAATTTGCATAGAGAAGTGGTGCTTGTCAGGCTTAAGAAAGGACGCGGAGATGGCTGTTTTTCGAATCGGTGCACCGCACACCTGTTATTTAGCATTTTTTCGATTATGGAAGTATCCAATGTGTAAACACTCACTGAATTCTGAAAGAAAACAACTTAGCGATTGTAAGTTTTTCCGAAAGAAATCTCAAAAAAAAAATTTAAGATCGCTGCGAGTTGTTGTTTTCTTTTCTTCATTTACGCACGTATCACGTAGAAGGGCAGAACTAGGGCCACCAAAGGATTTGCGGTTCGAGTGAGCCTTTACGGCCAGTGGCATGGCCGCGCTGTGATTGGCCTATTAAAATCGTTAATAACTCCGTTATTTTTGCAAAAATTAAAAAATGGCGGAGGGAAAATCGACTTGAAATTAGATAAAGAATTTGCAGTTTCTGGAAGTTCCGTTGACCCTGTGACACCCTGCAGATGTCACATCCATCTAGTATTTCATGTGGGTTTTTATACGAGTCTTTTTATTTTCATAAAGCTGGAGGATGCACCTTCGCCTTTGAATTTCACCCAGTTATTAACAATGTTCGCGGGACGCATGTCGGGAGGTACGCAAAAATATTCTTGTTCACACAATTCGTTTCATTTCTACACAGATTGAACTTACGTATCGAAATTTCAAGGTATCATGAAATGTTCTCGCCTTAGGCAACAGTTTCACTTGAGTTTTTCCGTAATCCGAGTTCTTATCATACTGTTTTTGTGTTTTAAACTAGTTGTAAACGTATTTGATGTATAGTTTTTGTTCAATTATTTTTCATAATGTTTCCAACTATTGTCATGAAATTCGCAATGAAAACCTTGAAGCCAAAAATGTTTCGAGTCCATCAAAGTAACTGAAGTAATTTTTGTGCAGGTTCGGACGATGACGATGTCGTAAACAAAGCCTTCATGACCTTCGACGTTGACGGAAAAATCGATGGTGAAAGGTAACGCTGATTTTTGAAATTCGTCATGCGGGTTGTTTATTTATCTATGTGTATATATCTAATTATTCTATAATTCGGTCATATATTTTTATTTTCTGACGGTTTCTGCACAATTCAAAATCGCAAAACTTTCGTTATCAGTACTTTATGTAAGAGTAACAAGAGTTTTCTGCACTTCAACCTCAAAAACGGTACTTTGAATGTATTTTTTAGCTATCGCGAAAAAAGTATCGGGAAACATCGATATCGAACTCGCCTTTGGCTCGTGCCATAAACCTTCGTTTTGTCAAAATCAATGTTTCCTGATTGTGCAACGATGTACTATTCATTTTACATTTAATTGAGTACAATTTCGAAATTTCAATGATTTTGTTTTTATTTAAGTTCCCTCTTCACAATTTTTTGCTATATTTTTTTGCAGTGACACTTTTTTTATTCTTTTCCAATTTATATTCAAAAAACTGTTCGGAAGTTCGTCATTTTACGAAAATTTTGTAAGTTTCATACATTTTTTTCAAAAACTCGCAATCATTTTCCAAACAAGTTTCTCATTTTTTTCGAGCGATCAAAATGATGAATAGTGCATTAGACTGTCAATACCAAACCCTAAACATGGCCCATAGAGGAGGGATTTAAATTGATCTTGTTATCAACGCTAGAGTCTTTCAATAACTAGTTTCAAAAGTTATTTTTTCATTTTAACCCAGATTTAGGCATGCTTTGATGACCTTCGGCGACAAGTTCAACGTCAAAGACACCAACGAAGCCTTCGATCACTTCTACATCGACGACAAAGGCATGATCGACACCGAGAGCTTAATAAACATGATCTCTGGCAGAGGCGACGAGGAAGAATAAGTAAACTATTCAAACATCAACCGAGACAAGCTCTACATTTTGTCTTAAAGCTCTCTTTAAGCATTCTAGAAGACACTCTTTCTCAGTGGATACTTGAGAGGAAACATTCTTTTTCACTTTCTTCAACCAGCGAAAAGCGACTATAAAAACCAAAGATAATCTTCCTCTTGGTAGTTGCTTAAAAAGATTCTTTCTCTTAAAAGCTGATTTTTCAGCCTTCTTTTAGAAATTATCATAGTGAGCTATCTAGTAAGCCTTGAAGGAACTTTAAGAAACGTAGGACTTATGGTAAAGGGCCCACAGATGAAAAATTAATTTTAAAAATCCAGTTTTCATGAACGCAATTAGTAACTGAATACATTTAAAAATTCAGTTCGATAAAATATCCTTTGAAGGATGAAATTTCATGCGCAAATACACGAATTCATTTTTAATTATGATCATTGATTTATTCGATGAGTGTCCCATGAATGAGTCATCTACCATATCGTTCACCATGTTACTGGATTCTCGATTGCAAAGAAATCGACGACCATTGTCATAATTTTACAATTATATATTTTTCAACTGCATTACAGATCGTCACATAGTGTACCATATCTTCCATGAAATCAGTTAATAAAATAATATGTTACGTTGAAAAAGGTTGGATTTTTTATTTGCAAAATGATTACGTCGTCTCGAAAAAGTTGAGACATTTTGGTAACTTCCAGGAACTTTTTAATGTCTAGGTTCCCAGATTTACTGATGTCCCGATCAATTAACGAAAAATTACGAGGTTTACCTATGACCGTTCCTCAAGTCCTACAATTGTTCCTCAAGTCGGCTGAAAACAGAGACAATGTGGATTCTTTTATCTAACGCGCATGCGCGTTGTCGACTCACGATGTTCTGACAGGCATAGGTTTGTGGTGCAACGTGTCGTGAATGGGCGTCTTCAATGCGCTCTTTCAGGGACTGGAAGCCCCTATTCAGTGTGCGTTTTACAAAAAACGATGTTTGTACCTCGGACCTGAGGCGTGTTTTTTGGGCCAAAACGGTGTATGAAGCCAAATCTCGTCCCAAGGTGCAGTCGAGAGTCGAGATTTGGCTTCATACGTCGTCTCGGCCCTAAAAGTCACGCTTTAAGTCTTGGATACAAAAATATCCATATAAATTATATAAATTTTTTCACAGGGGTAGTTCACCCTCGAAAATACAATTTTCAAGTCCGCCCAAAATGTATGTTAAATCGTTCTCCCTAACGAAAACTGAGATACACATTTTTTCCGCGAAAAATACCGTGGCAGTACTACCTTAATCAAAGATCCGTAGAAAAACTGAAAGCTGACGTTCAATACAGCATATAGATGATGATTACTCGTCAAATGAACATAAAAAACATCAACATGATGTACACAAAGATTTTGAAAACACACCCCGAAATATTTTTCTGGATCCGCACCTGGATCAAATTTCATCTTCAGCTGTCATCAAAGCAAAACTGCGTTCATTCAATGCGAAATTTCGTTGTCCTCTGGGTACTTTGAGAAGTTCATAAAACGAGGGCCGTAATTTACGTATTCACTAGAAACTTGGAAAATTACGCTTTGCGGCATACATCATTGGAGCGAGAAGATAATAACATTAAGGACCGCGCCACGAGAAATATGTTCCTTCAACTTTGGAACTTGAAGGGCCAACTTCCACTGCACAATCAGTGCTTCGAACTTTAGTTTTAATGGATTTTTTACCGTTATACATATTTCTATAGCAATTTCGATATTAATATCTCCAAAATCTCCATTTACATGTAAGATAGATTCTAGAAATATTAGCGCCAATGTGGACGTGCTGTAAAAAAATTAATTTTAGGGATTGCAACCCCCTAATTGAGGAAATATCCAAAGAAGAAAAAACGGGTCTACTTCAGCCTCGTCTCCGGTACAGAAGATGTTTTTTTCGGAATTTTTGGCATCAATGTGGATTTTTGATATCAAAAAATTAACTGTGGGGGTGCAACACCCTAATTTATGAAATCTCCATAAAAAAATTAATGTGTTGACTCCACTCTTGTCTCTGGTATATAACATATTTTTTCAGAATTTTTAGCGTCAATGTGGGTTTGTTATAAAAAAAAAAATTTATCAAGACAATTTTTTGTTAATTAGGATGAACATGTTTGTAATTATTATAATTATAACACCAAAGGGACGCTTGTAAAAAGCAGAAAAATGAGTGTTTTTGAAGAAGTTGCAGCTGAAATAAGTATTCTTCCCCAACAATAGTATACGATTAATTCATTTAAATGTTTTTTTCGTGCAATAGACAAATTTAAACGTGCTAAATATTTCTAACAAAATGCGGAAATTCAGCCAATACTGGGAATATTGCGCTTGCGCGGGAAGGACATACGTTGAATGCTCTGTCCAAGAGGGTAGTTAGTTGAAAATGTGAATGGGGTGTTTTGGGAGTACGCGCTATAATTTTTATAATAGTCCCTCATTTTTATTTAAAGGTTTTTGAAATTTGTTGAATTTGTTCGTTTTCTGGAACATTTTTGAATTTCGAGATTTTAGAAGATTCGAAAATTTTGTTTTTTAAATCATAAAATACTAGTTTTTTGTGCAAAATCAAAAAGTTTTTGGTTTTTGAATAGTCAAAATTTCCAGGATAATTTTTTTTGTAATTGTGAGGTTAAGGAAACATATTTTGGAAATATTTATTCTCAAGGAAATTCGAAAATTCAGGTATTCTGAAAGATTTGATTGATTCGAGTTTTTCAAAAACTTTGTAAATTTTTGTTTTCATACAAAATTGGAGAAATGTTCGAGTTTTCCGAAAAATTTCGCAATTTGGAGTTTTCTGGAAAAATTTTGAAATTCCAATAAAATTTTCGAAAGATTTAAAGATCCTTAGAAATTTTTTAAACATTCTAATTGTTTGTTAATTTCAAAAAATGTTAATGTTAGTATCTCCAAACATAACATTCAAAATTTTTCGAAAATATGAGAATTCTGAGTTTGCGAAATATTTTTAGAGTATAAATTTTTCCGTAAAGTTAAAAAATGTAAATGTTTCCAATTACTAGTTATTCTTGAAAGTTCGTTAGATTCGTCTCGGAATTCGAAACATTTTATTTTCTAAAAAATTGAGAAATTTTCAGTCTTGAAAAAATATTCGGAAATATTA
>JAPYZK010004639.1:0-10910 GCA_030522785.1 Platygaster equestris
AAATTCTGTTATTTTCTAGAACTTGGAGGAGTATCAGAATTTATGTGGCAAATTTTGGAAAATCATATTGGAAATTTTACAATTTCTTGCAGTTTTGTTTAATTCTAGAATTTATATAGTTCCTGAAAAAATTCGAAGAATATTTCCAGTTTTTTTTAAATTCCATGTGAAATTTTGGAAAATTGTATTTAGAAATTTTTAGCATTCTGGTAATTTTACGAATTCTGGAAATATTAGAGTTCCTTAATAAATTCTTAGAACATTTCAATAACTTCAGGTTTTTTGGGAATGTTGTTAAAAAGTTATAAAATTATACTTGGGAATTTCCAGCATTTTGCTAATTTTACCAATTCTGGAAATTTTAGAGTTTCTTAACAAATTCTTAGAATATTTCAGAAACCTCAGGTTTTCTAAAAAAAAAAAAAAAAAAAAAAAACAAATAAATTTTTAAAAAAAAAAAAAAAAAAAAAATTAAAAAAAAAAAAAAAAATTAAAAAAATAAAAAAATAAAAAAAAAAAAATTCGATAATTTTACCAATTATGTAAATTTGAGAGTTTCTAAACAAATTGCTATAATATTTCGAAAAATTCAGGTTTGCTAGAAATTTTCTAACAAAATTATAAGAAATCATACCCGGGAATTTTCAGAATTCTAGCACTTTTCCAAATCAAGGAAGTAAATTTTCGTTCAGTTAATAGAAATAATTTTCTCTGATTAAATTAATCTCTTTCGATATCTCAACCAGTTTTTTACAATTACAGGTTTTTTTCGGGAAAAAAATCCTCCAAGCAATAAATCGAACCCGGGACCTCTTTAATTTTTTTCTCGCAAAAAACCTGTAATTGTAAAAAATTGGTTAGGATATCAAAAAAAGTTAATTAAATCTGAAAAAACTTCCCTAATGTCAGAATAAAAACAGTTTTCTAATCGTTTGTACCACACTACAAATATTTCAAGTCTTTTCAAAATTCTCCGAAAATATTTAAAAACTCATATTTTCTCCCCCGAAAAAACGAGTATTCAGACTCGCAAGAGAACATTATTCCATTCCGTACTTTCACGAGTGGACACAACCAGTTAATCATCCATCGAACGAATAGAATTAACCGGAATCAGTCTTTATCCCGCGTGACGCTGATTGGTACTTTGTGATTCGAACTAATAGTTTGCGGAAACAAGGAGCACTGTGGTCGCGCAATTGATCCTTTATGGGAGACGAGTCGAATTTGCCGTGCAAGCCCCGAGTATTTACTGACACAATAATTATCATGTTTAACGAGAGAGCGTTGCACGAGCAGTCGAAACCGCAGAGCAAATTCCAGAAACGTTAAGGGCTGCGAATCGCATTGAGTAACTCTCTTGAGTCGCAGAAAAATTCGTTAATTTGGGGTGTTATACAGAATACCTAACGTCATTATCAGTTTTGGAACACCAAAGTTTATCAAGATGTTACTCGAAGATTTTTTTTCTCCCTCAATAATCGAAGTTTCCTTCGATCATTAAAAACGTCACGTGATCAGTAGGATTTAAATCAAACGGAACCCGAATTAGTCAGATTCAGATCCGGCCGCAAGTTTTAATTGCACGCCCCGGGAGCAATTAAAAGAGAAGATTACTTTTTCTTCTTCGGCACGTGACGCGAGACGTAAAAAGTTCGTTCTTTATTGCTTCATCGAGAAAATGACAAAGAAGATGGATTCATCCTCATTTAAATTCTTAAGGGTCATTTTCTCATGCGATTTAATAGAAAAATGAGTCTTCCCTTACGGAAATGCCCCTCAACTTTCAGGGTTAATCCTCAAGTTTAGAGGAATTTCCGTAAGGGTTACCTGGTTTTTATTTTCCACCCTTCGTTTAGTCCTGTACCAAGGATGAAAATTCGACATTTTGAATTATAATGGTGGCATTATTTAAACACCACCTTGGCATTTTTAAGTACTTTCAACGCTCCACCCCAAATGTTAAGAGATGACCTTATCAGGTTCAGGCGTTCTCGAGGGGTGAAGTGATCGAATCGATCGGACTTAAAATTCGTCTACTTTTTTTTTAATCAACCTTTCCATGAACTTCTATTCAAGTAAATAATTTGTCACAAATTTCAATTGATGAATTCAGTCGAAGAAAGTCTATGCGATTTTTATTTCAGTACACTGATTTCGTAGCATTTGATGGAGATGACTCAAATTTGACATATATGTACCCTATTAAAGGTTGTGAAGTTTCAAAGAATTTCGGCGCTTCTTCGATCGAAGGGGTGGGAAAATTTTTTTTAGTTTTGAAGTTTTGGAGTTGTGAAATTTTGAGGTATTCCAAAGATTCGAAGAATTTTGAAGTTTCGAAACTTAGAGTGGAAATTTTCGGCATCATCGTGGTCAAAGTTTGGGAGGATTTAGAGTTTTGAAAGTTTGACTTTTTTGAGAAGTTTGAAGAATTTCGAAGTTTTGAAAAATTTCGATGTTTATGGGTTGTGAAATTTTGGATTTTTCAAAGTTTCGGATATTTTGAAACTTTTGGAGTTTTCGAGAATTCCGAAGCTTTGAAACTTACTAGCTGAAATAATTTCGAAATTTCAATGTTTGAATGTTTCAAGTTATGGAATTTCAAAGTTTTCGAGAAGTTTGAAGGATTTTGAAGTTTTAAAAAATTTCAAAGTTGATAAGTTGTCAAATTGTGGGATTTTATAAATTTTAGGAATTCTGAAAGGTCCAAAGTTCCTAAGAATTTCGACGCCTTAAAGCTCATCGGGTTCGAAAAAATTTTGAATTTCAAAGTTTTAAAGTTGTGAAATTTTAAAAGTTCCGAAGTCTCAAGGAGATCCAAATCTTCGAATCACAAGACTAAAAATGTTCGAAATCATCGTGTTCTAAAGTTTCGGAGGTTTTGGAGTTTTGGAAGTAGAAGTTTCTGAGAAGTTCAAAGAATTGAGAAGTTTCGAAAAATTTCTATGTTTACGAGTTGTAGAATTTCGGAATTTTCGAAGTTTTACAAATTGCGAAAGTTCAGGAGTTTTGAAGAATTTCGAAGCTTTTTGAAGTGTTGTTATTTGGAAGTTTTTTAGAAGTTTGAAGAATGTCATAGTTGAAAAGAATGTCATTGAATGTTCAGACTTATAGAATTTTGAAGTTTTCTACTTTTTTTTTTTATCAACCTTTTCATGAACTTCTATTCGAGTAAATAATTTATCACAAATTTCAATTGATGAATTCAGTCGAAGAAAGTCTACACGATTTTTATTTCAGTACACCAGATTTCGTAGCATTTGATGAAGGTGACTCGAATTTGACATCTACGTACCCTCTTAAACCCCCAGAAATGATACGAAATCAAAGCATATTCATTCAGGTTCGATTGAAAGAGAGTTCGCGAATAACCGTGTAATCCCCCGAATGACATTACAGGGAAGCGCGATCTTTGATGTTTCAAATCAAATTTCATTGGGGGAGGAAAATTGAGAGGTTGCAGGGTTTGATAGCGAGTGATATAAAGAGGAACGTGGGGGTTGGATTGGATTTTCCGGGTTGCGAGGCGGAGCTTGTTCAACTGGCGATTATAATTGAATCAACAGTCACCGCCCAGAGCTTTCGCACAGAACGCGAATTCACGGAGCTTTTGGGGAGGGAAAACTCGTGTCGTTATTTTTATATCACAATTAAAGCTGTGAAAGTTTTTTTAAGGGAGTATTCGTTTCGGTGGGCATGAAATAAAAATTTAATTTATGGAAAGTGTCTGCGGACTTCTGAAATTGGATTTATTCCAGGTATTTTTACATTTTTCGAAATTTTTCATTTTTTGGATAGAGGGAGAAAAATGGGAGAATTTTTTGAAAATGCACGAAGATTCGCAATATGAATCAGAAATAGTACAACATAATTGTGAATTGTGGAAAAAAGTGTTAGAAAATCAGAGATATGAGTCATTTTTCAAGGTCATTATCATTTAAGCATGTTTGTGTTATCATTGAAGTCAAGAGCGTAGCGAAGACTTTGATCAGGGAGGGGCGTTTTTTTTCTATACGAAGTTTTCATGAATTTGTTTACGAAATTTTTGAATTTTAAAGTTTTATGGATTTATGGGCTTTTTAAGTTTTTGGCATTTGGAAAATTTGTGAAAATTCGAGTTCTCGAGATTTTAGAATTTTTGAAATTACGAAGTTTTGTGATTCAGAATTGTGGGAATCGTAAAGTTTGAAGATTTTCTGAGTTCTCAAAGTTTTGGGAATTTCGAATATTATGCAACTTGAATTTTTCGAGAATTTTGAACATTTTCAAAGTTGAATAGCTTCGAAGCTTCGAAAACAGCGTTTTGGAGATATTGGAAATTTTGAAGTTCTAGAGATTCTGGAATTTTAAAGTGTGGAGAATTTTCAAATTCTGGAGAATTTCGAAATATTGTAAAGATTTTGAGCTTGTAGAGTTTCATAATTTCCAAAGTTACGGAAATTTCGAAAGTTTGTAATAATTTGAAAGTTCAGAAAAGCTGAAATTTTTAAAGATTTGATGCAAAATTTTGAATTTTTATCTTCAACCATTTTTATGTTTTTGGATTTTGTAGTTTCAGGAATTCTTGAAGTTTTCGAGTGATGTATCACTCTCAGCAGGGCCACGAAATTACATATTTCTTGCGGACGTTGAATAATAGTATATAATGTTCCAAAGAGCAAAAAGTTTTATTGGACGAATGCGAGTTTATATTCCGAGGCGAAGACGAGGAATATAATCGTATGAGTCCAAAATAACTTTTTGCCCTTTGGAAAATACGATACTTCATACACCGAAGGCAATAAAAAGGTTTTTCGGGCCCGAGCAGGCCAATAAAGGACCGTTTATTGCACTGAGGTGTATAAATAAATAAACTTATAAAAAATGCACTATTTTTTGATTCATGCAAACTTTTTACACCCCCTATCCACAGAAAAAAGGATTGCTTTTAACGTAATTCCAATGTTTACATTATCGCGATGTTTCACGGTCCGGGCGTATCACGTAGCGATTAAATATAATGAGGGCGCCGAGAATGAATCCGTCACGCACTCGACGTACATACATTTTAGCATGCACTAAGTACTCGGGCTGACTCCGTTGAAAAGTGCGCGCGTATTGTGACGAACATATGGCAAACACCATGTCAAATCTGTATCATACACAGAGATTCATGGGGTGAATTATGAATTGGCCACCTGCTACTTTTAGTCTTTCGATACGTCGAGGATAATGCGAATACGAAATGGAGCATCTCTCATAATTTATATATCTTCGATTCCTAAAAAAAAACATCCAGAAACTACCATAATTTTCTGAAATCTTTATCTTTCCGCATTTTTGATGAAAAATAGTATTGCATATTCGCGGACCGTTCAGTTACTTCGAGCGTTAATTTAATGCGAAACTCCATTACTTACGACTCGAGTGTCGCAGAGTTGAATTATGAATTGTCATCGATTTTTGCGAGGGTGCTGGCGAGCGAATGTTTAGTGAAGTGTTGGAATAAAGTGGAGTTTCCGTAGATAGGATAGTGTTAAAAATAGCCGGCACATCATTTGATCATATCAATTTTTGTCATTTAGATTGTACGAGCATGTGATGGTACAACTATTGCAGCATACTTGTGACACCAAAAAAGTTGTGTATCAACATTTTTAAGAATTGTACCATCACTGTACGATAATTTGTGCATCACATTCATAAATGATGGACATTATTGCTCCGTCTCTGTCACCAAACGTCTATTCTCATGAGAGAGAAAAGGACAGTTGCGTAGTTGCCGATCCCTAATGATGATGCAAATCCCAAATTTTTGTGTACAAAACAAGCTATTGTTGTGGAGAAACTATTTATCGCGCGCGATATTGACGATTTAGCGTATTTATCATCGTATTAAAAATGAAAGATTCAAAATTCCAATACGTATTGTCAAAACAAGATTTTAAAGTTCCAATAATATTGTCGATGTTTTTAAAACTTCAGAATTTCAGAATGTTTCAAAACTTAAGAACTTCATCACTGTTTTGATGCAAAATTTCAGAATTTTGTATATTTGTTCGAAATTTCACATATTTCTAAAACTAAGAAATCTTAAAACATTAAAATGATTCAAAATCCTTCAAAACTTTAAAGAACTTCAAAACTTCTAATATATCCAAAACTTTGATACATCCAAAATGTTCGAAGCTTCAAAGCTATAAAAATTTTATATTCTTCAAAATTCTTAAAAATTCGAAATTTCGAAATATTTAAGATTCCTAAAATCTTTAGAACTTAAAACATTTCGAAACTTGATGATTTCCAAACTTCTACATCACAAAACTTCGAAATTTCAGAAATTCCAAAATCTCCACAACTAGAATTTTTGCAAAATTTGCAATACGTATCTTCGAAATTTCGATACGTTCGACACTCCGGAACAACCGAAATTTTTGAAGCTTCTAAGCTGTGAAACTTAGGAATTTTTTGAATTATCAAAAACTCGAAAATTACAATACCTTCAAAATTGCCAAAACTCTAATTCAGAACTCAGAACATTTTACGACTTCCATACGTCAAAATCACAAAACGCCGAAATTTCGAACATTCCAAAATCTCCAGAACTTGGAATCTTGTAAAATTTTTCCAAATGCCAAACACTTGAGGACTCCATTATTCTATAAAACTTCATAATTCACAATTTCGTAGAGTAATTCACGTAAATTTTGTACAGAATAGTAAATACCTTTCCATCTGAAAAAATCTTCGCTACGCCCTTGATTGAGGGTACACAAGCAAAATGAGGGATGATCTTCAAATCAAGTGACCCAAATGACCCCAAAAATTAAAGTCTAATCCTAAAAAACTCTCTGAAATTTTCTTAAGAGCAAAAATATGTATCATCTCAGAACTTACCATTTCCTCTTCAACATAAGCATATCAGAATTCGTTAAAAACCACGTAAACTACAAATTCCAACGGGACTCACACGAAAAAAGCCTTCTTGAAACTTCCGCCTTAAGCACCCGCAAGAAAAAAAGCCCCGATTGCTTGCGGCGTCATTACGTTGCGTTATCGTCGCTACGTGACGAGCCGGATGAAGACGCGTCCCAAACCTAACCTCGAAATCTACAGATCTATAGCACTAAATCACTGGCTCGGATTAAGCTGAGCCGCAGTTTCGGCTTGCGGATGAGTTCCGCGTTCTCCCATTTGTAACTCCGCTCACCCGGCAAAGTAGGTAGAAATCCCTCCCCTTTTTTTGCCCTCGCACCCCTTTTTCGCCGGCTGGAAATCCCCGGGTCCTCGATTGTTTCAGCTCCGTTGATCCAATAAAGGATTACGGCGAAACAATCGCTTGGATTTTACGTAAACGGTACGGCTTTTCTGTTTCGGGGATGATTTTGCAAAATTACTGTACTGACTGCGGCAAAATGGCGATCCGATTAGAGGAATCGAATGAATTTCGGGGTCGCTCGCGGATTTTTCGGGAGCAATATTTTTGCGGAAATCAATCTGATTCTTCCTGATAGAATTGGTTGAAATTTGACGATTTTGAAAAGTGATGACGGATTTTACTAACGAAATAGTCGTTTTTGCAATTTGACACTGAAAAATTCTTAGAATCTTTCGAATACTTTAACTTTTTTTTTAATTCTCTGAGAAATTTTGGAAAGTCAAACTTGGAAATTTTCAGAATTCTAGCGATCTTCGAAATCCTAGAATTGAGAGAATTAGTATTTTTGGAAAACGAATTCGTCACAATAAAAAATCGAAACTGAAGTTTCGAAGTCCGAAACTTGTGAAATTCTCAACTCGAATAGAAAAATTAGAAAATTCGACAATTCCAGGGAGGGAGGGGGGGGATAAGAAATTTCGATTCTGGAATTTGCAGTGATTCGATTTCAAATTTGAAAACGGAGGATTCAGAATTAGAAAAACTAAAATTTCACGAGTGAAACAGGAAACTTTTTGGATCCGAAGATTTGAAAGTTTAACCAAAGTTTCAGAATAGAATTAAATATTTCGATTCAGTAATTTTGATTGTTTACCAAGAATTTTGCAAGTCACTCGAAATTTATAATTAAAAGTACAATTACTGTCAAATTCACACACACTGAAGTTTGAATAAAAAAAAATTTCTCGATTTCTGAAGTTACAACTTATAAGAACTGAAAAATAATTAAATTTCAGACAACAATGGAGATTCCATGAATTGACTATACAATTTTCAAATTATGGTCCAAGAATGTATGAAATGTTAAAATTTCCGAATTTAAAAAAAGATCTAAATACGTGTCACAAAAAATCGAAAAATCACAAATTATCGCAAAATTTTACGATTTATGAATTTAGAAAAGAATTTTCTGAAAATGTAAGCTTCTACGAAAAAAATGTTTCTCCTCCCATTAACTTTTAATTCCCATTCATACACTAAAACCTCCAGAAATTGATAACGCGGCAAAAGAATCATTGATCACTACCCATTATCAATTTCCACCCCAACTCACTATCGCACATAAAACGACAGAATCGAACTCCATGTGATATACAAAATCTCTGTACCAGCAATAAAATATTTACGCCCTTTTAAATTTTCCATTAATCGCGAATGTTCGCTCTGGGGTGCCCTCAATTTTTGAATAAACCCTATTGTAATCGTTTTCATCGTCAGTAAAATCACGGGAGCGACGTTAATTGCGTCTGTTGCGATAAATTATTCAAGAACGAAGTCGGAATTTCATCGCGGATTTTGTGTAATTGTTGTTTCGAAAGATGCACGGAATTTGATTAGATTTACATCTTTTGGTGTTATTTCAGGGTGTGGATACATTAAATATTCGACGTTGCGTGACCGAATCTTATTGATTACATTCATTTTTTGTGAGTATTGCAGTTGTGCAGTACTGAATTTTAACTGGAAAAGATCAGAAATTGGAGGGGGAAAAATGGTATTGATTATGATTTGTAATTGGAGAATGACGAAGTTGAGTTTTACTGATTTAGTGAAATTCCGTGACTTTTCTATGTTTTTCATGACATCGATGCCATTTTTTTAGGTAAACTTTTTGATGTTTTAACAGTGTTTCAGTTACTTCTTACGAACAAAATTGTTTACATGAAACATTTTTTCGATGAAACGTAATTTTCCGAAATTTAAAAAGTCGAAAAATCGAAAAATTATTTTGAGTAGAATAATTTATTATATAATTTTTATTAATTTATTAACTTAAAGTTGTTGAGTTTTTCCACAAAATTAAAAATTTGAAAACTTTAAAATGTTTGGGAACTTTAAAATTTACCCAAATCCGCCAAAACTCCAAAATCCCAAAATTTCAAGAATATGGAAACTTGTGGGCTACGAAACTTCCGAATTCTTCAAAACTTTAAAATGTTCTTAATTTCCCAAATTAGAAAATTCTGAAACTTCACAATATTCGAGCTTTACAATTTTTTCAAATTTCAGCATTCTTCGAAATTCTTAGAAACTTGAAATTTTCGAAACTGGAAATTTCCAAGACTTTCAAAATTTGAGAACTTCATAAGTAATGAAAATTCCAGAACTTCCAAAATCTACAAAGCTTTAAAACTTCAAAAATTGCGAAAATTGCGGAACTTCACAACTTTAAAATGTTTAAAAACTATAAAAACAAAATTTTCGAAACTTTCAATATTTTAGAACTTCGTAAATCTTTGAAATTTGAGACATTTCAAAATTTCCAAAGCTTTCAAAAATTCAAATACTTTACAAATTGCCAAACGTCATAACTTAAAAATGTTTGAAAACGATAAAAACAAAAATTTCGAAACCTTCGAAATTTCCAAATTTCATAATTCTTCGGAATTTCAGGAATTTCAAAATTTCCAAAGATTTCGAAATTTCAAATACTTTCAATACTGCCAAACTTCACAACTTCAAAATGTTGAAAACTATAAAAACGAAATTTACAAAACCTTCACAATTTTAGAACTTAATAATTTTTCGAAATTTCGGAAGTTTCAAAATAACTTCTAAAATTCCGAAAACTCGGAGCTTCAAAAATTCAAAAATTCTTAAAAACTACGAAATTCATCCCGAGTCGTCAAAACTTCAAAACTAAAAAAATTATATACCTACACGTATAATAAGGACTCGGAAAATGTACCATGTATGTACAAAAAAAATTCCTCAACAGTTTTCTCCGTTTTCCAGGTTCGCAACAACTCTGAAAATCACACTTGATGTGAAATTAGACTTTCGTCTATTTTTAGAAAATATAAATAAATTCTTAGGATACGATTTTTTCTAATCTTCCGGCACTCTTGAAAAGGTTAAAAATTTATGTAAATTAATGTTAATTCTATATCATTTCTTGTTACCTTTGAAAAGTGTGTATTTTTCACAAAATAGATGGATCTCAATCTCATCCATAAAACCATTAATAGTATATTGTGCGACTAGTGGGAGAAAGAGGAGACTCCTCAAGTGTGGAGATCGCCTCACGAGTGTAGCGAGTCTGGCAACACGCGAGTGGAATCTCCTCTTTCGACCAGAAATATGTGATTTCATGGCCCTGCTGAGAGAGGGGGAAATAATGTGTTACCTAATTGATTGACGCAACAATCGCCTTTAGAGCTTTGCTACGTACTTTAGGGAGTTGAAAACTAATTATCCCTTCCGTTGCTTTGATGTTCATCGGGATTGATTATGACTGTATTCGACACTTTTGTAAACAACAACAAAAACATTGCAGTAATACAGTTCGTAATTTTGGGTTAGAGTTGGGGAGTTTGACGTTTTGATATATATCGAGTCGCTCGTCCGCCATCTTGTTTCCATTATCCGTGCGTAAAAGGTCGCTAAACTGAGTGTGAGTGAGTAAATAGCTATATGTCGTTAAGATGAGCGTGGGCGAACAGCTTATTCGCCCACTAGTGGGCGAACGAGTTCATCGCTCGCATGCCATACG
>JAPYZK010004640.1:0-12830 GCA_030522785.1 Platygaster equestris
AAATTATCAGAACTTCAGAAGTTCAAGAATTTAAACATTCCGAAACTTCACAACTTCGAAACTTTGAAATTCTTAATGACTTTGAACCTCATTACTTCAAAATCCTAAAAATTTCAATATCTTCGAAACTTCATACGTCTTCAGAACTCGAAAATTTGGAAATCTTCAAATCTTTTACATCCCATAATTTTGAAAATTCAGAAACTTCTCAAACTTCTGAGCTGCAAAATTCTTTAAAATTTCGGAACTTGAGGAAATTTCTACAACTTTTTCAAGTTTCAAAATAATTGTTTAAAACTTCGAAATTCAAAAAATTCTGAAATGTCCAGAACGTTTAAACTCCCAAAATTTCAGAACTTTATAATTCTACGAAATCCGAAAATTCTATAATTTTCAAAACTTCAAATCCCCATGACTTCAACAATGAAGAAATTTCTCAAGCTGCTAACCTACAAAGTTCTTCAAAACTTCGAAACTTCAGAAAATTTCTGAAACCTACCATTTTTTATTTCCCAAATTCCTCAACACTTGACAATCTAAAAAATTCCAAAACACCTATAACTTTGAAACTCCCAAAATTTCCAAAACTTCAAGACTTCATAAGTCTACAAAACTCGAAAATTCCAAAATCTCCAAAACTTCCAGATTCCATAATTTCAAACTTTAAGAAACTTTTCAACTTACAAAATTCTGAAAAACTTCGAAAATTGAGAAAATTTCGAAACCTACCAACTTTTCAATCCCAAAATTCTGCAAAACTTCAAAATTCAACTTTCCTGAAAAAACACAAGCTCCCCAGAATTCCCAGAATTCAAGTAGGTGCTAATCATGAAAACTTCACCCTGAACAATTAAAGGTCCACTTCAAACAGCTCAAGATTCACCCCGAACGTTGAGTATTCACCCTAAAAAATTCACAATTCACCCTCAAGTTCATAATAAACCCTGTAAAAAAAAATCGCAAAATACAAATACAAATATCGCAATACCGAACTTCAGCTGCGAGAGTAAAAACTCGGCGGTAAAATTGCGCGGACTCGAGTACGCGTTGTACAAAGAGCTCATCGTCCGTCGTTATTCCGAGTAAAGAGAATCGAATCGAATTGGCGCGCTCGAGTGAGTGGTATGTTGCTCCATATAATTGAAGAGCGCGGTCACTCGAGTCGGCCGGCCCCTCCTCAGGACTGCTCCCTTCTTTATTCAGGCGAACCTGCTAATACAAATCACGCGTTTTCAATGGGCTTGTAAAACCGAGAACTGCGGAGCCAGTCGAGTGTCGCTGTACGATGCACGGCCCAACGCGCCTAGTTATAGGCTGCGCTTCAATTGCGTTCCCGATTTTCCCGACCTCCTCCATTATCTGCTTCACAGCGACTTGGAAAAGCGAGCTTTTCAACCTTCGTTTTCTTAGTTCCTCAAGAATGCGAGGGGAAATTCATTTGGCGACTGTTTTATTCGTTATTCCAATGAACTCACAGCGTGGCATTCGATGTTGTTAATTTGTGAAAGTGTGTTTTTGTAGAAAGTTGAGAGGAGTTATTTCTTAAGGAAGAAAAAATTTCGAATGTGTTGATACTCAGTAATGAATAGAGCTGAAAAATCAGTTGGAATCTGTCTTTTGATTCGGTAATTCGAACTCTTTTCAATTCAATTTCGAAATTTGATTTCTTTTATAAAAACAGAGAAATTCGGAATTCTGTCAATTCGAACTCAGTTTCCCACTATTTTCTCCACCCAGCCTGTAAAAAATCCTCCGATTGGCCAACTCCCACGTCAGGAAAACGTGACTCGCAAATTCATTCGATCCCAGAAGTCTGAAATAAATTACAATTTAATTACACGAAGTCTTAAAATGTGTGCCATCGGATACCATCAATTACAAGTTCGAGTGTTCGCTCTTTACTCGACTCCTGTTTAGCAACGCTGACAATTGTCAGTGCGCGCCGAAGAACGTCATCAATAATTGCGCTCGCATTCAATTCGGAATTGAAACATCCCCGAGTCGCGATTACACGTCGTGAAAGTAAATAATTGTTCGTCGATCAAGCGCGGAAGGGAATAAAAATGCTGACCCGCTGCGCAGGCATTCCTAATGGGTAAATGTCCTAATCGAGATGCTAAAAGAATTTCGATTCGAGGATTTGTTATTCTGCACACTTCCAAATCAGATCAAAAATTCCTTCTGCAATATTATATTACTTTTCGTTGTTGATGCGATGATGGTAAAAAATTGTGATGTGGTGTTAGTAATTTTTTTCGATCATTAAATTATTGAAAATGTCCCCACATGATTTTCCCATAGTATTGAGCATTTCCATAAATTCGAGTCTACTGTTTTCGAAAATATTCAAGATTTTTCGCAGGATTTAGAGTGCATTAGACCATTTTAGACAATTTTGAAAATTTTTAATGTATAAGGCAATTTTCAAAAATTTTTCAAAATATTCTGGAAGTTCGCGAATTTTTCTCTCTCCCTCGATGTATTCAAATTAATCTTACTCTGTCTATCGTTGAACTTAACAATGACCCGAAATTAACATTCGGATAGAAAGCTATTTCCTACATTCCCGAAACATTTCTAAGCGTCGTCGCGTTAATAACGGAATATTATTATGGTTATTATTATTCCCCGATCTTTTCACGATGTCTATTCCGCGAGGCCTTTTCATCGAGATATGAATGAATGGGTTGAAGTTGAACGAGTTCAGTTCTCTCTCTTTCTTTCCCTATTTCGCGTTCCTCGCTCTCTCGTTCTTATTGCAGCTTCTTCACTCCGCCATCTCTGGTGTACCCACTTCCCCCCCCCCCCTTTGGGCCGCGGGCAATGCTACCTGCTTGCTCCGACAACATACATTATTCGGCCGAGAGAAGCGTATAGGAGCCATTGTAAATGAATGGGCACACGTGCACATTTCAAAGCTCAATCTGATGGCGAAACTCCTGTTATCACGTTCTCAGTTTTTTTCCCGTTTCATGCCGCGCGCATTCTAAAAATATCTTATACGAAACCCATTTCGTTAGCGAAATCTTCCTGGCGCGAGGTTACGAGTTTCTGGGGGGAGTGTTTCTTGGGGGGTGAAATTGGAGCGTTGGTTATGGAAGATGGTGGTTGAAATAAAGTTTAAGTATATTAGTAGGGTTTCGATATTTGGCTGTAGGGAGGTTTTTTTTATTCATAGATACTTGAGTAATTTTAACATTTTTTTGCCAAGTTTTTTATCCTGGTTCAAATTCATGAAAAATGTTATCAAGAAACTAATTCCCGTACTCCCATTGACTCCCATAATGTCATGGACAGGGCCGTCCCTAGGTTTTGCGGGGACTGAAGCAAAGATTTTAGGCGGGGTTTCTCAATTAAATGTTGTTATGAATGATAAATTGGAATTTCGACGTTTCGGAAATATTAGGAGTCCTGAAAATATTGAAATATAGAAGTTTTAGAATTTTCAAGATTGGGAATTATAGAGTTTTGACATTTTTGAAGGTAAAAACTCAAGGTTTTGAAATGAGGTTTAGAAATTTTGCAATTTTTAAACTTTGTACGCATTTTGAAGTTTTAAAGTAGAAATTTCGAAATTTTTGAAATTGTAGAACTTTGAAATTTCGAAATAATGAAGTTTTGAAACTTATAAAGCTTTGGAATTTTTAATTTTCGAAGAATTATGGAGTTTTGAAGTTTTGGAAGTTACGGAAATTTTACAAGTTTTTGAAATGTTGGAATTTTTCATTTTTCGAGAATGTTTGAAAACTTCGAAATTTCAGGATTTTTAAGATTGAAAATTCTGAGTTTTGACATTATTACGCTTCTGGAAATTTTGCGAGTTTCGAAGTGCTCGTATTTTGAAGTTATGGAGCCTAGAATTTTCGAAATTTGAGAAGTTTTTCAAATGTCGAAATTTTGAGGTTTTAAGAATTTCCAAGAACTTGGAAGTTTTTAAGAATTTTGAAGATGAAAAATCATCAAGTTTCGACATTTTTGAAGTTATGGGAATTCCGCATACGTTCAAGTATTTTGAAGTTTTTAAGTCTAGAAATTACGACAATTTTGAAATTGTAGAAACTTGAAATTTCGAAATAATAAAGTTTTGGAACTTATAAAGCTTTGGAATTGTAAATTTTCGACGAATTATGAGCTTCTGAAGTTTTTGAAGTTTCGGAAATTTTACGAGTTTTCAAAATGTTGGAATTTTTTGAAAATGTTCAAAAACTTCGAAGTTTTAGAATTTTTAATATTGAAAATTATCAAGTTTTGACATTGTTACAGTTCTGGAAATGTCGAAAGTTTTGAAGTGCTCGAATATTGTGAAGTGATCAAGCTTAGAATTTTCGAAATTTGAGGAGTTTATCGAATGTCGTAATTTTAAATTTTTCGAGAATTTCTAAGAACTTGGAAGTGCTGAAGTTATCAAGTTTCGACATTTCCGAAGTTCTGGGAATTCCGCATACTTTCAAGTATTTCGAAGTTTTTAAGCAAATAAATTCCAAAATTTTTGACATTTCAAGATTTTGAAGTTTCGAAGTTGTAAAGTTTTGAAATTTTCAAAATTTCCGAACTTTCAAAGCTTTGGAAATCCCGGAATTTTATGGAATTGTGAAGTGTTAAGAAATTATAAAGTACTAAAGTCTAAAAAATTTCATAAATTTTGTGAGTTTGAAAAATGTTGGAATTTCGAAGTTTTCGAAAATGTCCAAGAACTTCGAAGTTTTTGAGAATTGCAAAGATCACAGATAATTGAGTTTTGATATGTTCAAAGTTTGACGTCGCTGGGAATCATGACTCCCAACTTGGGAATCATGACTCCCAAATGGTGAGTCATGTGGGAGTCGACTCCCATGACTCCCATTTATCGGAGACTGAATCGCCCCTCGAATACTCCCCATTTTATAAACTGCATTAGAATTCCATAATTTCCAATATTCCATCGATGCATCGTCTCCTGTCAATCCGCGATACGCGCGAATGACAGAACCAGTCGAGCGTTGCCCATATCGACGATGGAGGAAAGAATGGGCGCGAGGAAAAGCTCGCGTTTTTGCGCCCATATATTTATCGGCGTACCCGAGCGCCATATTAATATGGCTTGTCCTTTGTGCGCAACGCGTACCTGCCGCGTTACGTAATCCAATCAAATAGCAACACAAAAAAACACGACGATGATCCTTTGGCCCCGTCGAATTTCAATATAGACTGTGCGCGACCCACCCCAGCGGTTCGGCTTCGTATAATATGAAAAGCAGTCGGCGAGCGACATGAATAACCCACGGAATAACGTGCCCAGAGCGGATTCTCCAGCTCTCTTCGAGTGCCTCCGATTCACCGTTGCCCGTTGTGCCGCAAATCCGTCGGAGAAACGCTCGCAATTATTGTTATTGCGAGAGGAGCTTGCTTTTTCTCCATTTTTTGGTGGTGGGCAATTTTTCGGGCGCCAAACAGATATGGGAAAGAATTTTTAGAGTGTTTTTCGTGGAAAATTATACTTGAGAATTTTTAAAATTGTTTACAAAGAGCGTCCGCTGGAATAAACATCAAAAAATTAATGTCAAATTGATTGAAAATACTGAGTTGTTCGAAAAATTCAAGTTGGTAATCATTGAAGACCATATATGATCGTACACGAAATTTCCTTCTCGAGGATCAACGCGATTCCGCATTTCATACTCCCGATTCGCCAGAAATTCGAGGATCGACGTTATGGGCTTTAAATAATGAGCCGGGTTGAATGTTATCGGCGGTGATTGTAACGTGGGCGAGAGATAACTTTGTGCCCGCGCCGCCCCGTGAACCTTTCTTCCATTTAAGACGCGTCAGCCGGGATCCGTGGGCTATTAAAGTGAATTTCAATGAGGATTCCCGTACTTTTGCGGATCCAATCTCACACCGCTTTTGCCGCTCTTGGTTCCTTGTCAACCGGGGCTTGACAGTTCGGAAACATCCACGGTGACACACTTTGCCGTTTTTCGGACTTCTTTTCCACATTTCTCGAACATTAAATACGAATAACAATTCTTCACTTCCCGTGGGAATCAATCACACATGATTTTCTTCAAAAGTTGTGATAAGAAAATCGTTTTCGACTTTTATTGCTCGGATTCAGATAAAATCCCGGACAGGCTGTTTTTGAGAAGGAGGAAATTTCATCATGAAAGTCATTGAATCATTGTTTTTAACGAACCAGTTGAGTTGATGGAAAAATTATCTAATCTCCGAATCTCCCGAGGGGTAGTTTTTTGTACGAAACGGAGGAGGTGTGGAATGAAATTGTGTACCTTACACAAAAATGACTCCTTTTTCCCCGGGCAAAGTTCAACCGCGTCGAACGTCAATAGAGCGTTAATGTGCTAAGCCATTAATCATTGGGAGCGCGGTTCCTGTCACCGCGAAAACCCGAGGCAAGCCACTTCTTTCCGAGGGTTGAGCTTCGCCGACTCGACGAAATCGA
Organism: Platygaster equestris; assembly: GCA_030522785.1. NCBI lineage: Eukaryota > Metazoa > Arthropoda > Insecta > Hymenoptera > Platygastridae > Platygaster > Platygaster equestris. The sequence continues at coordinate 6,440 of JAPYZK010004640.1, forward strand.
CCAGACGTCTTTCCAATTTCCCTTTTTCAGATAGTCATTCGAGAAAAAGGCGATTAAAAAGTCAGAAAGATGAAGAAGTGACGAATGTAAGATGATTTTTTGTACGCGAATTGTGTTTTCGGGAAATTGGCTGTGCATTCACGTCCAATAACATGAAATACGAAATATGTCTAATATTTCGATACATTCTAAAAATATGAATATATAATTCCACCATATTTTTATTTTAACAAAATTCCCGCAAAAGAGGTCAAAAATTGATAGTATAACCATTTCGGTACGAAGAGTAATTTTTGTTTGGGTTGATAAAAATGATTTTTTCAATTAAATCATTTCTTGCGATATCCCAACCAATTTTTTTACAATCAAATCTTTTTTGCGAGAAAAAAATCCTCCAAGTCAGGAATCGAACCCGGGACTCCTCAATAGAACCTTTGATCGTCAAAAAATAGTTTCAGATATCAAAGAAAATTAATTTAATTGAAGAAATCATTAATGTCAATATTGCAATAATGAACCTTATAAGATACCCAACGACTTTACGGGGTTCTTAATTTCTTAAGAGGCACCTTGTTCGATCTTAAAAGTGTTTCCCGAATAAATGACCTTACACATCATCTACAAACTTACAAAATGACCTCATGAAATTTGATGAAACTCATAAGGTTGTATGAGGTGCCCCATAAGAAATAGATAACCTCATCTGCAATTCACAAAATCTAACAAAGTTCTTAGGAATCTAATAAGGTTCAGAGGGACTGTCTCTGTCTGTAAAATTATTCCAATTCCTGTTGACAATATACCGCGAAAGTCTCGAGGACCAAAAATTGTCGTTGTAGTACTTGCAAGAGTCACAGTAACATTACACCGCGAGAGAGCACCGAGATGTTCTCTGAAATAACCGGCTGTACTATGTGGAAGCGGGTTCGCGGAGGTGACGATGATGATCGGACCTTCGGATGAGAGGAAGCAAGATGACACGATGGAGAAGCGACCTCCTCCTCGTTCCCTATTTATAGCATTCTATTCGTCCGGATGGCTTTGGATGCCTGGCGAATTCGCCACGGTATGGAAGACATTATTGTGGAAAAGAAACGGGCTCACTTCCTCCATCAATAATAACAGGCTCTCGGTATCTCAGATGATATTTCGCACTCGTTTTGCACGATAATATAGAAGATATCACCTTTTTTCAATCTATCTGAAACAGTGGAATTCTACTGATATTCAGTGAGTATTTACTGATGACAAAATTGAAGATTCAGCTATAGGGAATCAGTGAAATTTCACTGGAGACATGAAGTCTTAGGAACCACTTTTTTGACGATTGAATGTGATTTGACGAGATTTATTCAACACTTATGAACCTTTCGTTCAGTTTTGCAAATCTGAATAAAATCGGAACCTGTAAAAACTCAAATTCCCTGGGGAAAAAACTTGAGATATTTTTGAATCTCAGAAATGTACGAAAACTTTCCCTATCATTCATTCATCATTACACATTCCCTCAACAGATGAACGTAAAAAGAGTGTCAAATTTCCGAGATGTTCGAAACTTTTTGGTTTTATTGTACTTCGCAGCACTCGAAGCGCGGAATGAATGAATAGGGATTGTGCCGAGATGGAAGTAACTGATTCATACATCCGCATCCGTTGCAGGGCACGGTTTTATCGCGGCAAAAAAAGTGTTGCCGCACTTTATTATATCGCAGACGCTCATTCCGCGAATGCCAGTCGAATGCGACAATCGGCGAAATGGAATTCCCCGTGAAACATTGCTCTTTCGTCGGGGAACGATCGGGAAACTGGAAAAGCCCGGCGATTACGTGAAAAACGCGCTTTTCTGGCCGGTTAATGGAGTTCCATGAACATTTCATGGAGAAGGTTGCATGAATGCGAATGTGGCGCGTTTCGAGGTGACTGAGGGCAACTGGGCGGGGTGTACGCGCGTGGCCATTTCAACACGTGTGCGTACGCGTGCCACAAGCGCGTGCATTTTCGTGTATTTTCGCGTGACCTAGCGGTATTCACTTTTGCACTCTCAAACACTCCGTTTCCGAATTGTTTTGGTGGGCACGAAATATGCGGCGTTTCGGATTGGTATCGGGAGGGCGAACAAAAATGATCGATGATTTGGAGGGAATTCGTTGTCCTGGACTTGACTGAAGTTTCAGGACTTGAGGTGATTTTCTTAAAATGTTGGAAATGGTCATTTCCACAAGTTTTGAATCCAAGCAAGCGAATTTTATGGCCAATTCGAAAGAATTCTACAGTTCCATTCAAGAACAACATGCAAAATCTCGACCCGAGATAACTCGAACGCACGATAATTAAAGCCTTGGGCGTTATAAACAAAGGCGCACAGAAATTTCTTATCAAACGTCTGTTTGCCCGGATGTCAGTCGGACCCGAGTTAACCCTATAAATAGTAACCTTTGTTAGGTGCTTTTTACTTTTGCTTCCTCGCTCTGCTTTTATCCTTCCTTTGTATTTGCCGACATTCTACGTCAACGCTGTCATTAAAGCTTTCAGAGCCGAGACGTTGTTATACGAACAAGCCATTCCATGCTTGCGGAGCTTTTTTGACCTCGAATTAGAACCGAAGCTTCTCAATGAATCAAGGGGTATGCGCGATCACGAATTTTCGGGTATTTCGCATTCCAAATTTTAGTATTCCGATATTGTGAATATATAAAATTCAGATCGGCAGATTCTTCCAACTCGAACTAGAAATTTGCAGGTCCCCAAATTTGGATTTCAAGTGACAAAATATTCATACCTTCGAAATGTGTTTTAGAACTTTTTTCATGTCATATTCGTTCTACTCACAATTTTTCACTCACAAAAAATCCAGAAAATGTTTCATTCATCATTCTTATCCCCTTCCCGAATTTAAAACGATGTAATGATCTCCAGTCCCTCAATTTCCAACAATTCAAAACACACCCTCCAGAATAACCTCAACTCTTATTACATTTCCATTCACATCCCTAAATTAAGATACTCTCGCTATTCAAAATAAACCACGAAGCACCCGAAAAAGGTGGAAAAGTCATTGGGACAGCAACGTCCGTTGTTGCCCCTAATTTGTCTATCCTTGCGCGTCCTGTCTCTCTTTCGCGGAACGCGAATTCTAAATGCGTCCCAAAGCACGGAGCTTGCAAGCGGGGCGGAAGAGGGAGGGGGGGGGCTCGGTCGCAGCGGCCATTCATGAGACATGAGACCAAATGAGAGCGGAGGTGGGGGTGGGGGACCGGGGGTACGTAGACCACCGGAAACGTTCATTCACAACCGCGCTCGTCGTCGACGTCGTGCTGGTCCTCTTCGTTTTCTTCTTCCACTTCTTCGTCTTCACGCTCCGGGTCGTCATAGTTTTCTTTGTGCCTCCTCCTTCCGCGACTATCTTCTTTTTCCTTTTCCCGTTGCGAAAACGGGAGCAAAACGCTCCACGACGCCACCGCCGCGCATAAATCTACTCCGTACCCCCCCGCACTGTCACGGACGCCCACGTACGAAATACGGATGCCGCTTATGAGGTTGTAGGGGGGTTAACATTTATTTGTTTCTATAATTACGGTGTGTCAGATTCAAGGGTCTTTGACAATGGATGAGTTTTTGGGATTGAATTTCTGAGAATTTGAGTCAGGTGAATTTTTATCGATTTCATCAAGAAGGTAACGAATTACTTGGAAATTAGTGGAGATCAGTTGAATTGATTCAAAAATTTGGCGGAATCATTGGTTATGAAAAATCAGTGAAATTTATAGAACAAAGAGTTGCTTGTTTTGGGACTGTAATTGGGACGGGAAAATGTAATATTGATCAAGTTATAAATATGATGATTCAAAAATTGATATCGAAAAATTAAGGTATGTAAATAACAGAGTATGAACATGAAAAATGTTTAAATAGAAAATTCGAAAATTGCAAGACTCCTACATTCAAAAATCAAAAACTTTTCAAATAACAAAAATATAAAACTGATACTTCCAACACTAGAACCTCTGATCAAAAACTTCGTGATTCCAAAGAAAAAAAAAAACCCTTAAATTTTGTCCACGTACGCCCCTGCAGACCACGAATCCATGAAAATATCACTCAAAATTTAAGTAACTCTCCTTTTCGGCGATAACCCATATTCTAAAACCTTTTTTTTCCATCCAGTTAATCTCTGCATTTTTAATTCGAGCGTAGCCGTATCCCCGAAGTAGAAACATCAACGCTGTGGTCAGACAATTTACCGATGTCGCAACTCGCAGCTGCGCTCACCTTTGACGCTCACCTTTCGGAATTTCAATTAGTTACGTGAAAAGAAACAAAGTTTCATTACGTCCTCAGCGCTGATTAGCTGCGTTCGGCTTTCATACGCGGAAGCTTTTCGGCTCGTCGGCATTTTATTGTCGGCGGTTTATGAATCCGCAAAAATATGTCCAAATTAGCGCGCGAGCAGCTGAAATAAATGAATCCCCTACTCGGCTTATTCATCACAAGAATAATTTCGACAGTTCGCCGGGATGGTCGCGGTTTCGCGCATGCCCCGTGCATCGCGGATACCATTCTATTCCGGTCCATCCGGGAGCAGAAAAGAACAATGAGGGTTGCACGTGCTCGATGTATTGCGTTTGCTCTTTCGCCTCTTGTCACGTTCTATAGTGGGTGTTGGAACGGGGAAAAGACAGTGGGAGAAAAACGAGAGCGAAGGAGACGGATGCGAGAGATGAGGAGCTTCTAAATCCGAAGACAATCTCGGGTAACACATTTCGGTTCATTCACAGGAACGGGAGGTTATTTCAGAATGGTGCTGGCGAGTTTTCTTGGACGTTGGTGCGGCGAAGTGGGCAATTTTCTGATGTGGAAAATTTAGATAATGAGTGTACTTCGAGTTTTTAAGAGATTTTTATCAAAAATGATAGATGTTCGTCGGATTTCTGGGACTCGTAGCGATGGTGCTTGCCAGAATGTCGCGCCCACGTGTGGTGTTCTCGATATTCTCGTTGGCTCGGGGTTTCGTAGCGCCACCTTAGAAGATACTTTTATTACTATGTTTCCCCGGTATCAATCGCCCGGAAAATGCTTGCGTCAGGGTAATTTATTGTTCGTCGTTAATTTTGATGGCGTGACTGGAATTGGTCCGTAGGTGACGTTTTATTGCTTCGATGGGAACAAACGTTTTATAGTGTAGTGGATGGGGATTGTAGTAAAATTCTTTCGTGAAAGTCTAGAGGTACGCTGAGAACTATGTTGCGATTTTTGTGAGACGGAAATCTGGTTTCGGTTTTCATGTTTGTTTTGGTTGTATAACTGTTGAATAACAAGTGATTGAACTGAACACTTAAAAATGTCATCATTCTGGAAACAGAAGAAAAGTTTCGACGAGACGTAATTTTTTTCGAATGATATTGTTTTCAAAATGATCGAATAATCTCTCGTCCATTCAGTTTTTACATCATCATTACTCAAAACCCAATCAAAAAACGCTTACAACCAAAAAAAAACTTACCTCGCACTAAATTGAACTCATCAATGTTCAGATTCCAGCAAAACTAATTCCACCGACAAAAAACTTGATTACCCTCCTTTTCTTCGTCACGTACATCCCGGAACATTCTCATTACCGCGACAAAACCCAGCGATCCTTTTGTCGCGCGTGCAAACGAATAAACTCATTAAAAATTGAAACAGTCTCGTTATCCCAACCACTAATTACAGTTATCGATCGTGGAATGTAAAAATAAAGACGCACCGAGAAACGTGTGATTAACTCGCGATAAGTGCAGCGTCGCATCGAAACGTTTAATCACTCGTTTTTCATGTCCGCGCCATTTTTTCGCCCGCCACTTTTCTCAGCCACGTCATTATAATTTTTTCGCACCTCGTGAAGCCACGATAAGGCGATACAAAAATGCGGATGATTAATTCAATGCGATCCGCGGCTTTTGAAGAATGGGATATCCCGGGTGACAGATGAACACGTTACGCTATACACGGCGGCTATTTTCGAGCAGGAAAAAGCAAATCGACTCGACACCGCGAGAAAGACGCGCGTGCATTCATTCGGGAAAAAGTGGACAGCGATGATGCGTTGTTCCAGCGTAACTTGATTATTTTCACGGATGGCTTTGGGCTATTTTTACGTTCATTCGCACCGCGGCACGGATATAACAGGCGCACTCCGGAGTGTATCCGCGCATTAATATGCGATGTGGATGTATGTAGTCCAATGGGACAGGCGAGTTATGAGCTCACCTTCGAGGATTTATCGTCTCAATATTGGAGAGTTGGGAAAAATCGATGGGGGTTTACTTGATAACGGGTTTCGTTTTTTTTTTTTTTTTTTTTTTTCTTTTTTTTTTTTTTTTTTTTTTTTTTTTTGTTTTTTTTTTGTTTTTTT
>JAPYZK010004643.1:0-17876 GCA_030522785.1 Platygaster equestris
CCCCCCCCCCCCCCCCGGCCGGGGAGTTTTGCGACCTCGGCTACTCCTTGGCCGCAAAAATTGCCTCGTTGAAAAAAGCATCCGCTCCGGGGTGCATAAAGTTTTTTTTGCGAAATTTTCCCGTAGAAGTGGCGTTTCGCATGCCTGAAGGAGCGCAACGGAAGTAGCTCGTTTAAGAAGGGTGTGCGAAGAGGAATAGGCTGCGTGGCATTGTGGATAAATAAGTGGCGTTGCGGACAAATAGAATGACTCTTTCCATTCGTGATGAAGTCGCGAACGAAAAAAGTTATTCTATTTGTCCGCAACGTCACGCGTCTATTCCTTTTCGCACACTGTTCGTAAAAGAGCTGCTTGCGTGCGCTTGTTCAGGCAGCGAAACGCGACTTCGCGGCAAATTTTGTAAAAACATCATTTTCCAAATTAATTCAAAATACAGTAATTAACGTTAAATAAGATGGCAAATTACGATTTTTATTCAAAGACTCGAGTTGAAAATTTGTTTTTAGTTGAAAGTGATTAATTACATCAACATGACTCGTTTACATTATGGCTTCCAAAATGATTTGATTAAAAACATACTTTTGATAATGATAAGAAAGATTTTTTTTCGACCAAAGACACCAATTTTAAATTCGAAAAATTGCATCTCAACTAAAGTCACGTACGTAACTACAATTTATAGGGTACTCAATAAATTTCATGTTAGTGACATAAATTTGTTTAACGACATTAGAGCTGATGGAAACTGGAAGGGGGTCTACATCGGTAAAAATTTGACGGGCTGCGCACGGGCATCGAAGGTGATCGTTCCAAACGAAAAGAGAATGGCCGAAAGTACGGGTATAAAAAACGCGCACATTTGACAGGCTTGAGAAGCGTGCGTTCGCAGACCATCAAATGGTCCCAAAATCACGTAACGATCGTAGATTGAACGGTCTCGAAACGCGCGCGTTCGCAGGCCGTCAAATGATCTCAGAATTCCGAACGAATAACACAAAAACGGCGCATTATTGTACTAAAAAATGGAATGATTATCGAGTGTAAACAAGATGAGATTCTTTGTATTCACGCTCCGAATATTCTTCACCTACGTTACAGCGGAATTTGAGCCAATGAAATTAGCAAAAAGAAAAATATTTTGTCGAACGTTCCTTATTCTCGATTGCGGATATTTTTTAGAAAATTAAGTATTGGAAAAAATTTTAAAAAACCGAGAACATCTGAAATCTTGAATGCAAACAATTTCTGATGAATTAATTGTTGATTACGAATTTTTCTTGACAGTTCAGATGAGACAGGAACATTTGTTTATCACAAAAAAGAACAACAATTAAGTAAACGTTAATGGAGATAATTCATAGTTGATATCCATTTTGAAAAAATTTACGAAATTATTCACTTACTGCCAAAAAATGAACATTTTTCGACCATTTTAAGTTTCCCATATCTCGTATTATTTTCAATTACCTGAAAAAAAGCAAATATTACTTTCTACAGCATACAAATCCAAAAATTAGCGAGTTGCGTATTTTACAATTTGTAAATTGTGCGACAACTTGACACGACTTTTTCTTCCTTATAGCCATGCACCCTGTAACAATTCTCGTATTTCACAATTTTGGAAAGTCTGCGAAAAACTTAATGGGACTTTTTCTTTCGCAGAGCCATCCGGTAACTCTTATCTACGTGGAAATACAATCGCGACACATAGAGTTTTACTCGGCTTCGTTGATCATAAACGCGCACCTGTCTGGTTTACGATATTTGATGTTTCACTGGCCAATATTATCTGCCGTTATTGGAATATCTACCAACCTGTTTTTCATAGCTCTCGTGTGCATGTGGTCGTATTTGCACTTTGCATTCGAGGAAGATAACGCCAACGAGAGTTTCGGCTATGAAAAAGGAGAAATGGACGACGATAAAGAGCAGAAAGGAAACAACAACGATGGTGAGTTTTATTACGCCGGCATCGGATTCGGCCAAGTTTTCTCGAGAGCAACGATTTTCACTTCATTATCACCGCTTCTCGTGAACTTGGGATTTTTATTGAACTCCTTGTTTTTTGTCGCAGTCTCGTCGTCCTCGGATAATTCGTCCTTTGAAGATTCTGTTACCGAGTATATGCTCAAGGGACAAGAAGAAAGCCAATCCATCCAAGATCCGTTACTTGGTCAACCAAGTCGCGTACAAGATATTTCTTCGTTGATTGTTTCCTGAACTGGTTTTTTTATGTTTTTGTTTCATTGTTGACTAATAAAACGGTGGATTACTGAAATGGACAACTTTTCTTTCGAAATATAATGCACTGAGAGAAAAATCGTTTGAAATTAAATGGTTCGTTTGAAAATGAACGGAGCTGTTTCTTATGGAATGTAAAGCATTTCGTAAAATTCAAATTCTATGATATTGATTTCCTAATTTTCTCATATTTTCTTACTTGAAACATCTGACTTGATCTCGAAATGTTTTTCGAACTTCAATTTTCGCAGATAATGATGGAAACTCGAGCATGAATAATAGAGGACATTAAATTTGGACATTTGCAGTTCTGTTAAGAAGCGTGAAAAAATGGAATTGAAATAAAATCAATTGCAGTTATGCCTTATTTTGTGCAATTTATGACGCATTCATTAAACGATTTCGCGCATCAAGCATCTATCATCGCGGCAGTTAATAAGCTTTTTCAAAGTTTGCCGGAATTGCTACTTGAAAAAGTTTCAAACTTCATAAATTGCGCATACTATATAATTTATCGCTCGATGTCATTTTTCGTTGTCCAAATTTTTTATCTAAATTCAAGTGCCCGATCGCGAATTGAAATAATTTGCGATGCGATTTCGATGTAATCACTTTATTTATTCATGACGCTTCTGATGGAAAACGCGATGTAAATTTTTAAGTGAGCATTGTCGGACAGTTGAAACGAATTACATGAAAATCATAGACTCGATCTATAATTATTTGTACCCGTAAGTTAACTTCTCGTGTTATAAAAAGGGTAGGTATGTATTTTCTAGTTGAATCCCCGTAGCAACCCTTAGTTCGTACGTAAACAGTTCCAAGCACTCTTTTTGGTCAGACGTCGTTAGTTTCTATTTCCGAAATTGACTCTGTTGACTCCTGGGGGACAGTTTCCAAAGAAGTGATGCTAGAATCAAACTTCTACAGTAATTGATGAGCGATCAATAATTATCTTCAATTTGTTCCACGTTCGAAAATCTTATTTACCATAATGTCACTGTGCCAGCATAATATGTCGGTCTGATAATGCTTAGTGACACGTTTCGATGATACACATAATGGAAAAATTATGCAAGTAGTTTTCGGCGATTTTACAAAAGCTCCAAGTTTCGATTGAAAGAGCAACTCTGATTTCTCGGTCGGATTTGCCAATCCAGACGGCATTTTCGAGAGTTGCTCGTTTTTATTTTTCGAACCGCTGGTTCGAAATGAGTATAAGTATCGGTTAGGAAAGAAACCTTATTTACGTATCCTTTCACGATCCTCGCGAGGAACCGGTTATTCTCGAGATATCCTCGTCTTCTGTTTGTAGATACGTGCATACACGCTTGCAGCACGGAGTGCGAATTCGTGGGGCTGCTCCTTTCGTGTTTTTCTTAGCGTTATTCGAGATTCAGACAGGTGTGCGGCCTGCCTTTAGGTTGTTCCCCATTTATTTCCAACTTCTTCTCACAATGGATTGTGTCACGAGTGTGTATAAAATCCGAGTTACATTTTCTCGCTTGTACGCCGCGTGATCGTTTTTTGATCTCCCGAATTATCCCGATAACCATTTGTACCTTTTTGTCAACGGAAAATGCACGTGCACGTTTTCGAAATCTCTTGATTTTTATAAGGGGCTGTTTACATATTATAGTATGCGAGTGTCAAATTTTGAGTCATTTTTGATCCCTAATCAAGCGTCATCAGATTTTAGACCGCAACCCACTGTAATAATTGAGAATTTGACTTATTTTTTACACATTAATGTGTAAAAAATTTTTGAATATTTTTTTTACAAATTACAGTTGAATTATTACTTATTCGAATTCGAGAATTTTTATTATGCAATTACGTATTCAACTGTTATTGAATACCAAAATAGTTATAGAATAGGCATCATTTTATAGGTAGTATTTTATTTATTGATAGGTTAAATAACTGGTGGAACGTTTCAAAAATCAAAATTACGCCGACAGTACTTCGAAAATCATTGATTCGATGAAAAATGTTAAAAAGTATTCTATGGTGAAGGAAACGTATCGGCATTCAAAAAAACTAAAAAAAACTACTTTTTTTTATGCAAAGTTGGTAAAAAATTTCAAAGTTCTAGTAACTTTTTAGAAGTCTAGGATCTTCAAAACTTCGGGGTATTTCGTAAATATAGGAAAAAATCATATTAGATTAAAAAAAATCTTTCGATTTTTCCAAGAGAATCTACACCTTTTCTACAAGTTTTTAAGATTTTACAATGTTTTCTCAATGCCGTTCATTGTTTCTAAATTTTCTTAAACTTGAAAAAATAAGACATTTTTAAAAATTTCCAGAGTTTAATAATTAGAAACTTGATCCAAATTATCAAGAAAAGTCGCACGTTAAGAATCTTAAAATTATAAGGCCAAACACTAGTTTGAAATTATGATTCTTTTTTTTTCAATCTACCCTTCGAGAACATTTTTTTTCGACCCTTGATTAAAAATGCACCATCCTGTGCATCGTAATGATCTGCATTGATGAGATCGAATTGATACTTTACTTTTCGGGATTAGAATGTAAACTGATTAAATAACGAAATCGTCTCAAGAATACGGTTTCGTAAGATGACAGGATTTGTGGCCTTAATTGATACACTGAAACAAATTATTTTCGTGAAAGTTAAAAGGAGCTTTAGTTAAGATGAAGTAATTAAAAGTCCGCGAGTTCCATCATGCTGCCCATCTCAAAGGCACAGAAATGTATGTTTCCACATAGAGCGATGAAAGGGAGTTATTTTTAAAATAACGTTGAAATACGTTTTAGAGAGAACCGTTTGTGAGGATCCTTTTGATAAATGCAACTGATTAGGGAGTTAAGGAATCTCATTCAAATTTAAGAGTAACTAATTAGCAAATTACGCTGTAATTTATTCAAAAACTTGATATACTTTCGAAAAAGTGGCAAAATTTCAGGGAAAATTTTGAGTAGATTAATTTTTATCTAAGTAATTAATTCAGATTATCTAAGGGTATTTAGGCGAATTCGAGTAAGAACTCCATTTTTCAAAAATTGATCAAAAAATTTCGAGGTCTTCTTGTAGTGTTGAAGAGTTCTCTAAACTTTTCCCCGTGGATGTTGGACAATTTCGATTCTTTCAACATAATATTGTAGTGTATTATACAAGTTTTAATTGTTCCAGTCAATTTGATGTTATGATGAAGAGTTTTGTAGAATTAAATACTTATGAACCTTTTCGTGTTTATTGAAAATTATCATAAAATTCAAACTTTTCGAAAATATTTAAAACATCAACAAATGAATTCCACACTTTAGGCATTAGCGCATTAGAAATAACTTGAAAAGTATGTGATGAATTTAAAAAAATTTATTGAAAAAAATGAACCAACCAAAATTGTGCAACATATCAAAACCCTGATTTAAGAATAGGTGATAAATACGTGAGAAAAGGCGCGCGAAATCCGATAACCCGTAATCTTTGCGAGAACACAAACTTAATGCAAAAATGTAACACCGAGTTCCCACCTTGGTTCCTAATTTTCGATTCCGCGGCTTATCCGCATCGACACGGGCATAAAAATGGTGGCCTTCGACACGAAAAAACATAGTCGAAGATCGGCCAATCATGTTTTATTTAACACCCAATTTGGAGATTAGCAGATCGATAATGGGGAGCTCCGGAATCCACGATCCTTACTCCCTTATTAGAAGGTTGAGCGAGCCTCGTCTAGATCCGTATCCACGTGAGCCACGCGATCCGAGTCGCGCGAAACGATACGTTACTATACATCCTTCGGCTTGAGCTTTCGCTTCGCTTCGGTGTGAAAATCTCTAAACGCGATATCGAATTTCGTCTCTTGATCTGGCGCCGCTTCACCATAAATTAGTATAATTAAGATGAATTATTGATCGAATAATTTGCAACGGATTTCGAAAAGTTGATTTCAAATATCGTGCATGGAATGTCGATTCCCGAATTATTAGTATTTTTGCTGAAAATTTATTCCCTCGCATCTCGAAATTCTGCGATTTAAGGCCCGTTTCAGCATAGGTGTCAAAAAAATTGTCTTGGAATCGCAAATTGAAGTTTATTTTTTCGTTCAGTAGGTCAGGCCGATTTGAAAATGGCGCATTTTCGAATCGGTTGGAAATTCAAAAGGAGCCGAGAGACATTTTTGGTAACGTTTACTACTTAATATATTTTTACGTGAAAATAAACCTTATTAAAATGGGCTTTGCACCTTTTGAATTTTCACTATATTGCCAACTATTGACGAGAACCCGCAAGTTATTAAATGGGGCTCGCGAATCATACGTATCCATATTGTTTCAACAAGGAAAAGTTTGCGACTGCAGTACGTTGTACTTCAGAGCGAAATAAAGTCATATTCGAAAAGCGGAAACGCAAGAAGCGATACGCATCAGAAAAGTCGGTGACGTCGCATTAAACAGTTAACGACAGCCGCGAAAAGCGATTTTCGTAAGCGTCGTGGCTTTATAATGGCCGAAAATTACCGTCTACGGTGCCGGGTAGGAAGTGCGCGACGAATATTTAACCACACACACGCTCGCTGTCACGAGGATCTACGCTCCGCAATAAAAGAGCCGTGCGCGCTCGGAATCGTGAATAAATACATTTGCATGGGGCGGCAATAAATCCGCGAGATAAATTATTGAGATAATTCCGTTTACCTTCCTATGGCCCCGGGAGTGTGCCGGTCTTTTGGGCCTGCGGGCCGCGCCAATTTCCGATATTGTCCAGTGGACGTAGACATTGTGAATTATAGTTATTATATTCAGAACCCTTTGAACGATTAGACCCAACTTTGAACAACAGTGCTATATTTATGCACTTTCAGAGTCATATTTCCTACTAACAATAATTGATAAAATTCACGAAGACTGAACATTGTTGATAATATTTGTCTATTTTCATAGACATCTAAACTAGTAAAGTTGCCAGATCGCTGGACAGTTTGATTGTCCATAAATTTGAACAATACTTTCATAGACAACCGAATGTTGCAACGACTTTTCATATTATGCAGAAAAATATCCTTGAGACATTTATTTGTGATCGAGAAACAAGATGTGTCAATGTAGGACATAACTGAAACATCATTTTTCTAACCAGGAAACTCGTGTATTATGCAACGAAAACCCTGATAAATTAATAAAAAAAACTCGCAACTTTATCGCCGGTTCTTTTTTACACCCTGTACGTGGAAAAACGCGACGTTCGAAATGATACCCGACGGGAAACTTTTCTAAGCAGATTTCGAGTTTTTAATCCGTTCTCTCGCGACGGGAGTTTTTGAAACCCATCTGCTTTCACATTGAATTCCCGCGAATCGGCGGGGTTTATGAATTCCCAATCCGGGGTTGTCATTAAAATTCTTGCCCGATTCTCGAGGGTGTTTAAAAGCTTAACTCGATCCTAGGCAGAATGTAAATTACGGGGATGTAAATTTCGTTTCAGCCCGAAAGAAGTGGCTCGAGAGCGGGCGAGATCGTTCAATAAAATTCATGAAATCTTGATCGATCGCGCCAGTGGAGAAATTATAATGAATTTGATATCAGTTAGCGCGATAATGCGAGCGTTCGTTATTGTAGGTTTGCGTTTTGTGCACAAGCGCGGCAATGTTCGAATCGCTTGTGAATCGAATATTTGCGCTGCGTATTTCAGGCGAAACCACATCAACAGGCAGTTATGAGGAGCTTTCGCTATCGAGCTATGTTATTGTTTTACCGTACTGTAATTGTTTGAATTGGGGTTTCGAGAGACAAAGACATCATGTGCTTTGTCCAATTAATTCGTGTGGGATTAACATGGCGTACCTCGTTTTTTCGGCGAATTTCGGTTGGAAATCCTTCCGTTAAATTTGGGCGTTGAAGTAGTACACGTGAAATATTGCGAATACTGAAATAATATATCCGTAGGATCGGTGGTTGTTACGAAACACGATAGTTTTACCATGGTATTTTTAGATGATTTTTTCTTGGCCATTTTAAAAATTTGGAAAGTAAACGGAAATTGAATGCCAACCAGTTTCAAAATTTACATGTTTGACTGTATTATTGTAGGATATAGCAGATTTTTCCGTAATTCTAAAAACATTTGAATTAAGGCAAATTTTTCCAAGTTTTTCTAGTTGATATAAAAAAATGTGCAAATTTGAAGAATATTGAACGTTGTAGATTTGTTCGGAAATGTGTGACTATAAATTAAAAATGTTCGCAAAATTGACTAACATAAATTGAAAATTCATAACCTTTTTCGGCATTTGTTGTTTTATTCAATTCAAAATTTCAGAAAAATGGAAAAATATTGCGTAGGTATCCCAAACATTTGGAATCTTGAAATTATATGACAACTTCAAAGTTTTTTTTTAACTGAGAAAATTATAAATTATCCGTAAATGTAAAAAATGGTCAAAAACTGAAAATCTTCCTAATTTTCGTAATTTTCAAAATAAATGATTTTAAAGCGAAAATAAAAAAATTGGTTAATATCTGAAACATTTGAAAACCATCAGATTTTCTTTCAAATTTAGAAAATTCGACATATCCAAAATTTCAAAGATTTATAAATCCGTGAAAAAATGAAAATTTCTAATCATTAAAAATATAATCAGGAGATTGCAAATTCAAATGTAAGTAAAGAATAACTTTTCCTCGCAGAGTTTTGCAAAATTTCAAATTTTACCAACATTATTTACAAGAAATTTGCAAAAATCTTTAAAGAATTACCCGAATCCCCCAAAAAATGTGTAGTTTTCGAGCAAATTTTTAATAACAAAGTTAATTTTGACGACTGATTTTGAAAAATGATACAGGATAAATCGTCTCCGAACTTCATGGTGAATCTATGGTTTCCGTTGTTACGGTGACTTTGGGACACCCTGTATTTTCGTCTTGCTTGAAGGATATAAGCCAATAATATTGTTACATACGCGTCTATTATACAATTCGGAACATTCAGTATTGAAGGCTTGAAATACATTTTGGCAAAAACAAAAAAGAAAAACGATTCAAAACCCATTATTACACGGGGAATTCGATTATTGATATTGTTCCCTGAATATTCGAATTCGGTATTAAATGTAAACAAAATAAACAAAGAAAAAACAGTTGGCTGTGGAAACAAAAGGTGGAACGAACGGTACAAATATGAGAACACGATAAATGAAATTACAAGATGATTGCATCGTGTTTCGGTCACGAAACACAGAAAGCTTTTCAATATTCCAATAATAACCATGTTTGTAACGGAATCACTAATTTTTTTGATCGCAGAACACATCCTTCGATCCTTGAAAAATTAAAGTAACCTTCATTTCAACACAATCATGTTTGAAAATGTATTGATCCGAAAAAAAGCAGCAGTAGAATGGAGGGGGGGGGGGGGGGGGTTGATCAAAAATTCGAAGGAATTCCCTGTGGGAAAGGTTGCTTTTATTCCTTTTCTAATTTCCTTTCCTTTTGAGTTTGAATTTTTTGTCGTGCAAAAATTAAAGCGACGAATGAGCTGTCGTTTTTTCAGCGTGGATATGTCAATAGGAAGATAGCGCCGTTCAAAAGTGAGGCTTCTGCAAACAGCGCCCGGACAATACATGCCCGAAGCTAATAAAATAGTTTGTCTGTTACACCAATATTGGCCCAGGCATCGACCAACCGCAAGAGCACCACTATCGAGCCAAGGTTTTTCGTTTGATTTCGCTATCGAGCGGCTTCGAATATCTTTTATGGATAGGCTTCGAGAAAGAAAACAAGTGGCTAGACTGGACAGAGAAACTGATTCATCAGTTCTCGCAATATTTCACGTGTACGAGTTTCGCCATTTGAAATGAAATCATTCAATTCTTAGTTATTTGAACAAATTGTGTCAGGATATTTAGGCGTTTTGATTGCGGGGTTTATCAACGATAAGACAAAACTGGTTACACCTTGTGGAACTGTCTGGAAAAGACATTGTTTGAAGTACTACTTTTGAGGTTAGAATCGAAGAAATGAATAAATGTGCGAAAATTCGAAGCATATAAGAATTTTGGGAAATTTTATGAAAATTATCGTCAAGTAGATAGCCGATAAACGACGCTTTTCATGTCATCAACAGACTTCCAGTGTAAGATCTTGAATTTCTATATTTTTTCTATATCCTAACCATATTTTAAACTTGATCGTGACAGAATTTTAATGTTACTCAAACAGTATATATCCTATTTTCACGATGAAAAATGTGCCCTGTTACTGTTACAAGAAAATAGTGTCTCTGCAAAAGTGAATTGTACTTTCATGGTAGAAGAAAATTCATTTCGAACCGAAATTCGACAAATATTTTCCTTTTACTGTGACAGGAAATTTCTCTCGGTGCAGCGTTGAACTTTGCTCCAAGTATTTATAATATTAAATTAGATATCATTTGCGTGACATCAACGAGAGCATGAAATAGTTTGAAAACTGGCAAAGTCACTCTCAGTTCTGAAATATTTCTTCTACACGTCATCCTTTATTAGAAAAGTTAATATCGATGGATTCGATGTCCACATTAAAGAAGACTTTTAATTAGTTTTACATCAGTTGTATAAATCGCTGTGTCACACAAAGACCGTCTCTTGATTGCACACAGGATATAATTATTAATTGATTCAAATTGGCAGCGTTGTACGTCATGTTTTGCACTTTGTATTCTCTTTGTGTAAACCCACCCTCCTAAATAGAGTTAGCGCTGCGGCAAAGTAAAATCGATGCTTCTCGGGTGATATCGTAATACTGAAAATGTTTATTATCCAATGATACTGTTTGATTAACACTGTTTGATAACTCATACTTTTCGCTGATTGAATTTTAATTTTGATACCATTTAATAGAACTCGATTACGTATTCAAACGTTAATTTTTTGTTACTCTACACTTGTTTTTTTTATCTCGAATACATTTTCGCAACAACGGTTTTCTGATAAATTTTACGTAAGATAAAAAAGGTTTTCAACTATCTTATACTGTGATTCTGCGCAACACACATTTTCCGTTCAAATGTGCAGTGCCAGTTTCATTATAGAATCCACACACATTTTTTTCTAATACTGCAAAACCCTCGAATGTATTGATGTGTTGACAGTTTGCGGAAGTTTACAGAATTTTGTGATCAGAGAAAGAATTATATCATTCCGAACGAAACCTGTAAGTAACTCTCACAGTCAATTTTAAACTCTGAGAAGAGTTGTTAACAGGCTTTGGGGGAGTATGCAAAATTTATATAATTTCAAAGAAAAGGCACGACAAAGCTATTAAATTACCAAGTCTGAAAACTGAGCCAATAATCTCCCCAAGACGAGTATAATTACAGAATATTTCATTAACAAACTTTTCCGCTCGGATTGTAGCTGCCTTTTCAACAATAAACCTTACTTGTCTTTTTTATAATGAATTCTTGTTCGTGCAAGACTTGAAAATGAAAGGGAACAAAACAGAAGATTAAACAACGAAAGATGTTCTGTAGCGGAATTTCTATTCAGCGTTAGATTATAAGACCAACATTCCGTAATTCGTTAATTTAAATGCGAGTCTTTCACAAAAGTTTTCTTCCTCATTTTAAATTCTAATTGTCGGGTTCAAAAGTTGATTTGCGAAAGCGACCAAGTTTTTCATTTGCATTAGAAAAACTTTTTTCGTGTATCAGCAATTTTGCTCCATAATTTTATTTCCACGATTTCATCCCGTGGATAGAGATGAACGACACTTGAATCGAAATTAGATAGCGCACAACATATTGTTTTCAGACTGCCCACATTTTAGAAAATTCTAAGAACCTCATTTACTCATTCATGAGATTTCGAAAAATTACTCATGCCATGGGAGAATATCATAAAACTAGAAAAGTAGTGCAGTTCGGACACTCTCCAGCCCTCCGAACATGTACAGCCGATTTTTTTGCAAATCGCGATGTATTTGTGTTTCGACATGTAAACAAAAATGCGAGTGCTAAGCCATCGTTATTTTTTTATTTGCTAAATAATTAAGTAGAGTAAAAAACAGTTTAAGGTCTGAATTATCGAGGCCAATAAATTCCCTAAAAATACAGGTCTTCGAAAAACGTATCTTCAAAGCGAATAACTATCCGCAAAGTTACTTAAAAATGTAGAAAAAGTGACGAAAAATAGGGAATCGGGTCGCGCGGGAACAGAGGGGTTCGCTTTTTCGAGAAAGAATAATTAGCCGGCAAACGGAAGAAGGGAAGGGCGAGGTCGGCGTAAAAATGGGGGCGGTTTGTTGAAACGTCTGGATAAAAATGTCCACCTACCGACTATTCCTACCGCTTCCGGCGTTATATGCAAAGCAGCCCCGCTGAAAATTTGCAACTCTGTAACGAACGCCCGTGGTGGTTTATTTAGTTTGATCTGCTAACAGAGCTGTCTCGCAATTTCGGATATTCCCGTTCCTCGTGGTGGCTGCGAAGAGCGCAGAAATCGAGCTGATGTGGCCCGAAAGAACCGAGCGAGGCAACAAGTTTTCCAAATGAATTTCTCCCAACAAAAGCCGCCGCGAACTCACAAGGAGCGCTGTTATTACATTCCGCGGAGTAATTCTTGCATCTGTGATTGAGTATTGTTGATTCTCCCTTGTCTCGAGGCTGATGTGCACACACCGAGCGGGCCAAGAAAACCAACAACAACCACGTTTTCCCCCGGGGCAATTTTTTCGTCCGGAAAATATTTGACCGTTTTCGAGTCGTTTGGGAAAGATTCATTTGGAATTTGCCAACGGCGTAGTTTTTATTGCAATACTCATCGAACGATTTCAAAACAGATCAATTTTCATATGGTTTTGGTAACACTGATGGTCATTACTGATGACTAGTTTCTGATATCGTTTTTTAAGTTGATACAGTTGGAAAGGCGATAAGTTAGCATATCTGTCAGGCGAGAAGTCTATCGTGAATTGACAGACAGAAGGCTGAAGCCTCCCCCCCCCCCCCCCCCCCCCCCCCCCCCCCCCCCCCCCCCCCCCCCACCCAAAAAACCAATATCTAACTAAATAATACTTCATTATTGTTTTTTCATAAAAAATTACAAAATTGGCGATTTTCAATCATGTATTTTTTAAATTTGATTGTTTCGCTATTAAACGTATTCGAAAGTTGACGAATATTAAATTTGTTTAATCTTGAAAATTTCGTAATTGAATCTCTAACATTATGAAGTGAAATTTGCAGGATTTCGAATTCTTAAATTACGAATCATAAATTCTGTATATTGTGTTCGCAAAAATATTCGAAAGTCGCCAAATTTGAAATTTTTTAAATCTTGATATTTTGAGAATGAATATTTTTGGGATTTTGAATTCTCGAAATTACGCATTTTAAATTAAAAATTATTCAAAATTTTACTATTTCTGAAAAAGTACTTTGAAGTTTCTAAACTTTGAGTTAGTCCAATCTTGAAGTTTTTGAATTTGAAGATCCTAACATTCAAAAACAGAATTTTCGGGAATTAATATCCTCAAAATTAAGATGTAATTTTCAATCCTGATAGTTTCTAAATTTTCGAGTCTTCAAAAAAGTATTTGAGCGTTTTCGGAATCTTGATTCTAACCTAACAAAATATTAGATATGTCGAGATTCTAAATTATCTCAGTTCCAGAAGTCGAATTCCAAATCTAGCAAAATTTCTAAATTTTTATCATATCTATTTCATTTGATAAAAAGTTGTTTCGAAACTCGAATGTACCAGAATATCCAGGTAAAAAATTTTTTTTCTCGCGATACTTGAAATCAAACGACAAACCCTCGAAAACTCCGCGATAAAAAGTTGTTCTCAAATGACATTTGGAACGGAACGAAACTTGGTTATCATAATCGGATTGGAATGGAAAATTGTATCGCTGGAAGCGATAAAATGCAGATATTGACCCGGTGAAAAATAATATTTCCCATCGCTGTTGAGGATCAGTTTTTTTGTATTAATATTGGCGTCCAAGTTTCATGTACCTCGTAGCAAAAAATAATTGTTCCAAGGAATCGCTTCCGCGCGTTTCAATGAGCGGGGAATATTTGAAATTTAAATTCTTCGAATAACAAGTTTTCTGTCGCGATATTTTCTTTGTTGCGATCGCGATTATTTTATTTTCTTGAAGGCGCGCAAATTTCGATAACGTTTTCCGTCTTGTTAGGCGTTCTTCTAGCTCGAAATTAATTCGAAATTCCAACTCTGTTTCTTACTTGCTGCTCGCGTACTCGTTAAACCGAGATCGTTAACAAAGGTATATTGTCGCAGCCGCGTGAACGTGATGTATATTATCCAGCGTATGACGTTCCATCAAAATTCCTCTTTCTCTCTTTCTCTTTCTCTCTCTGTTCCTCTTCCATTTCGCGTCTTTACTGCGTTTCATCCCTGTTTTATGTTGGAAGGAACAAACAATACAATCACGAATCGCGTTGCCTTCGAAGCGCATTTTCGAGCAGAATCTATCTGAGGAACTCTGGGGCGAGTTTATAGAGGATTTATGGTGATTCGGTAACGGGGTTATTTGGACTAGGAAAGTTTGATGTATTTTGTCGTAATTGAAAATTGATTAAAACAGGGATGAAATAGTTTGGAAGGACTGTGCGTGGACAGTGAATTAATCAGAGAGGTAGTACAGTGGGGAAGGGTAGGTTGGATCGAAACGTGGTGGAAAAATGAGAAAAAATAACAAATTTTTTCGTAGTTTATGACTGTATTACAACACCGAGAAAAAAATAAGAATATATAGTCACTAGAAGTTATACAAATGATACAAATAAGTGTAGATAAATTGTGAAATGAAATTAATCCAACTGAAGTCAGATTAATGATCCTACTTTAAAATAGAGTTTGTGGATTTTCCGAAATTCCGTAAATTTGCAATTATTAACTGAATGGATCTGGAAAGTTTCTGAAAAAATGTGTAATCATTAAAAATTTTATAAAACCTAAATTCTGAATGAGTCATGAAACCCTGGAAAATTATGCTACTTGAATCTTTCATATTTACGATACGTTTCGCAAAGCCACGTTTTTTGTACGCTGGGCAGAAATAGATTACATTGAATTAATTTTCAACGGAGGTTTCATATGGAACTGTATGTATGTATATATCCAAATATTAGTATATACGTACGCGACATGAATCATTTTTATGACGCGCGTGACTGTGTTCACGTTACGTTATTCCATTAAACTGATTATTCGCCCCACAGAAACTAATTCTCATAAAGTGAGAATTATTGCGCTTCGACATAATCTTTCACAGTGAAATGTTGATGTCTGTTGCGTGGTTCTGATGACATAAATATGGAGATATGTCATCATTTTCCCAGATGAATGTACATATGTATCAAGTTATGGGAAAAAAGTATCAACTCTAGTTTACATCATACGAGTGTCGAGTTTATATTGTTTATCTGAATTCTGTATTGTGTACTTCTCAATCTCATAGCAATTGTACGAGAAAATTAAAAAAAAAGTACAAAAAAAATTTACAGACTATTCACGTATTACATGCAAAAATGACATAATATTTGGATGACCCCTTATAGTCAGGTTATGGAAGAAATCAGGTATTATTATTGAAATTCCGGAATAACGAACAAAAATGCGTTGTACGTCCATACTGTAATTAATGTTAGTTTCGTTATTGTGGATACAAGTGCTCCCCAAGTCAAGTTGGCATGTACGATGTTTATTGACGGTGTTGACGAAATAAAGCTGCCAGCATCTGCGAGGGTCAACATTTTAACGATCTCTACTGCTGGCTCGTACGTTGCGTGCACATAACCATAATATTATTCCAGTGACCATCACAAGAGACTGTTCAAAACAGCCCGATTTGATATCTCCGCAGGGCTTTCCACGTTTCTCCCTGCAACCCTTCAACTTTGCCTTATGTACACGCTTCTCATAAAGCCATAAACATGCTCGACAAAATGTCCGAGTGTATCTTGATGGAAAAATAATGCTTTCATGTCTGTACCCTTATTCATTCCACCGCGCTACTCGATATTCCCTACAAGTTTTATTTTTTGGGTAAATACGAAATAAATGTTCTATTTGGTGCTGCTACTGAATCTACACATGAAAAACTCCAATTGATGAGCAAAACATCCACAAACTCGAATCTTGTAAGTTTTTCGTTCAGTGCAACATTTTTCGAGTATGGAAAGTTTTGAGATTTTAACATTGTGTTCATCTACCATTTTCTACTCC
Source organism: Platygaster equestris (assembly GCA_030522785.1). Lineage (NCBI taxonomy): Eukaryota > Metazoa > Arthropoda > Insecta > Hymenoptera > Platygastridae > Platygaster > Platygaster equestris. The sequence continues at coordinate 16,443 of JAPYZK010004643.1, forward strand.
TATGAAGGCTTATTATTCTATTCTATTGATTTAAATTTACTGACCCGTGTAAGTGTTGTGTCAGTAAATAGCGATGTGCCCTTTAGTAACGTATAAAAAGTTCAATCATAGATTAGGTACGCACTTCAGCAACTCAGAAAAAAAATCGTTGGTTAGGTACACACTTTAACAACTCATGTGGACTAGGTACACACACTTTAGCAACTCGAAAAAAAATTTTATCGTTGGTTAGATACCCACTTTAAAAACTCATAGAAAATCACCTGTAGGTTAGGTAAGCACTTTAGCAACTTCGAAATGTAACCACTTTACTGGTTACATTTCTGTTATCAGTCATATCGATGTGGTTCTCTTGGTGTACTGTCTTGATGTAAGACAGGTGTCTTCAATAGAGACACATGTCTCAAATTAAGGCACTGAGTCTGCCGCAGCGGGGTGGGGGGAGGGAAGTTTTTTTATTATCTAGAGAGACGTTGTAGAAAAAGTGGTGGAAATAATCTAGAAAACGTTATCTTGAAAATATCAGCCGTCAGCGTTTTTGATTTTGTAGAATTCGTATAGTGGAGGTCGTAATTTCAATTGACAAATCAACTTGTCGAGGTGAAGAATGCAATTACGTCGAAGGATGTTCTTTCATTTAATAAACGGGGTCGTGTGAAATTTCATGTAACGTGGCATCCAGCCCTAGAGTTTCATTGCTTGGAACATTGCAGAGTAATCGGTGCAAGACCAATCCTTGTCTTATCTTTCGAGAAATGGGACTAGCTAGAATTCTCGGTATTCGTGATAACAACTTGGATTGAACTACTCGCCAGAGTGTTTCCAGGGAAATATAAAATGGAATACGTGTTTAGGCAATGGCTGAGTTATGAGGGACTCGTACTACTTGGGGAGTTGTGAGTCGTGCAACTTTTTATGGGAGATTCGGTATTATTTATTACGGCGATAGAGTCGATCCTCTATTACGATCCGAGCTGAATGATCAATTAAGACGACTCATTGAACGTGTGAATTTTGCATGAAACTTACTGAATTCAGTTTCACTTCCGAAATTAAAGGATTTTTTCAAAAATGTATTGACAAGTGCGCGAGCAAATTTGAAATCTTTCGAAAACTTCGATAAATTTTGAAGTTTTGAAACCTAAAAGATTTAACTGTTTTGCAATTTTGGGATTTTTTTTTGAAGTTTCAGAAGTTTTATAATTTAAATAAATTTTGAAGTGTTGAAGCATTGTGAAATTTTATAGTTGTGAAGTTTTTGAAATATTAAAACTTTGGAAACTTTGTAAATTTTGCAAGTACTGGAATTGTGAAGAATTATGAAGTTCTGAGGTTGTGGAAGTTTTGGAATTTTGAAGCTTTGAAGAAATTTGAAGTTAAAAGGTGTTGACTTTCTGAATGATCAAAGTTTTGAAGTTTCGAAGTTTGGAAGTT